>JAPYZJ010001011.1:0-32163 GCA_030522765.1 Ophioninae sp. B BG-2022a | reverse complement strand
CAAATGTAAAAAATGCTTATTTGATTTCCTAGACTTCATATTTATTTTTTTAGAATATTTTGAATCTTAAGTGCGTACTCCTAGACCAGATTACCCTACATACGTATATAAAATGGTCTATGCACCCGCTAATTAAACGAATTTATAGCTGGATGCTTTGAGTTAGGCGCGATTAGGGGTGGCTGGCAGTTCTCTCTTTTGCATGCAGTTGGCGCTACAGAGAGAAGGTACCTCGGAGGAAGAATGGAGGGCGAATAATCTAGTGTGGGGATTCTTCCCTTCGGGTCTCGTAACCCTCCTGTCCTGAAACATAGTGCGCTTGTCCCACCCAGCTGATGGTTAACTTTTCGTCCATCTAGGCTCATCCTTCCTCTTTTCCTCTTTTTCTCTCCCTCTCTCTTTCTCTCTCTTTTTTCATCCTCGCGTGCAAACCTCCCTTGATATTATCTACTGCCCCCTCAGTAGAAAGCCTCCCAGTAACGCTGCTAATATTCCACCGGACTATGCTGACAAGTCTGACGAATTTTCACCAGGAAGCCCTAATTGTTTGTACGATCGTGCTCGTCCATCTCTCATCCTCTTTCCGTTCTCGCTCCACCAGAAAAAGGATTTCGAATGAAAACTCTAAGCGATTGTGTACGTTCAACAAATTAAAAAACAAAAATAGTTGTCTTTGAACGTATCAATGAATTTACCTTTTTTTCTTATTTTCGAAAAACGACTTCCGTTTTCGAACATTTTCTGAAGAACAGTAATCCACGAACGAATCGAGGATGTATTTTTCTTCTTTTAGGAATACTACTGTGCCATTCGAACGTTTTCGAAAAAACAGTCGTCCACGAAATAATCTACGATTTTATTTCTTTTTTTTTTAGGAAAGGCAATGTATCATACGCAAATTTCGATATTAACTTTCGACCAATTGGTTGGAATTCGCGATATTTGCCCTTTTCCCAATTGAGGAATTTTCGATAGCGAAACATCGAAATTTATTCGTGGCTCTTAATAAATAAAATACTTTTGGATTTGAGATGTTTATTTTTGATTTTGATTTTTTTTCGAAATATACAGAAGCCATGTTATTATGTTTATTCGTATGAAAAAAAAACACACACAGAAAAAAATGTATTCTTTTTGATAAATACTCTTTTAGAAAATAGAAATTTACATTAATCGAATACCGGTATTTTAATAGAGAATTTCGGCTCGGCTATTTTGGCATTTCCGATGTCGGAGATTCCAGTATTGAAATCCTAGTTGGAATATTGAATTTCCGATCGATGTAAGGTGAGGCCACGAGGTTTTCGGGAAAGAAGAGAACCGTGAGGCTCGCGAGGATTACTTCGTTATTCGAAATCCAACGGAGGCTCGGAGCCCCGAGACAAATGGTGCGAAACATGTTTGGAGAAGGGAATATCTTCGAGGGGTACTGGGATTGCCCGAAGCGAAGCTATTTCTGTCTTCAACGCAATGATCTTCTCGCCGATCCCACTTTCCTTTTTTCCCCTCCTTGATAGCGTGTAATACTTATTTTTTCGCGTCTCCACTTTAACACCCACTTGGTATTGGAAATTCTGGGATATTCCCTCAAGAAAGTATGCGAAAGCCTGCGCGTGTAAACGTGCGCGCGCTCCTTTTTTCTTTCGGTCATTCAGCACGTACGAGAAATTCTTGAGGACTTCGAGGACTCGAGAGAGTGGTTTTACCCGCTGGACCAAACCTTATCTACTTGCTCGAGAGCCGAACGGATCTCTGGAGAATGAATGACAGTCTGGTGTAAGCCGGAGGAATTATTTGCCAGCTCGTTATCTTTTTAGTCAATATTTTTGGGTTTTTCGAATATTTCTTACATTTTCCCTCATTTTCGATAGATGTTATCATGCGAAGGGAGGAGGAGGTCCAAGCTTAAATAAATAAAGGATAACACAAATGCGTAAAAAACGAATGAACAAATATTTGTCTGCACTGGCTGGAGTCGGATGGATCTTAGAGGATGGATATCTATTATTTATTATACAGGTTGGATATTTATTATTTATTATATTGGATAGATATTTGAAAAACGATGAAATCTTTGAACATTTGATAAACTACAGGTTTTGCCAGAATAACGAATTATTTTGTAATTCTTCGATCAAGAACAATCATTCTTGAAGTATAAATGATCATAAAGCGTATAAAATCATTGCACGACGTAATATATACTGAATTCTTTAAGCAATTAGTCTGAATGTGTTTGAACGTATTAATAAAATTTATCATATTAATCAATTCAATTTAAAAAATGACAGACTTTTTTTGTTGGACAGTTAAAACGGATGTACGAACACTGATGAAAACTCAGTCAAGTCAATATCGTTGAATTTTACTTGAGTTATTATCGAAAGTGGGAAATAAACATTTTTAAGTGTTAATTTATTATTAAATGAGGGGTTTAGCCCCACCAATAAATATTTATTATTAGTGGGGCTAAACGTGTACGATGTGATCCAGACTCACAAATCCAAGATTCCTCCAGTTTTAACTATTTTTTGCCCGTTGGTCCATCCACTAATACTTTAATTCCGAGAGTACTCGACCTTGAATGCTGGAGCTTTTGCACATCGTGGTATTTGTGGGGCCATCGGCAGTGAACGATCTCGAATTAAATTTTCAAAAAGGTAATTAATAGTTTAATGAATCTTAACTGTATTAATATCAAAATAAATGAGTAAATATCTGCACGAACGAGTGATAAAATATATATAAATATATAAAGATGAATTAAATTAATGAACAAAAAATTTAAAAAAGGAAATTCATAAACAAATCATTTTTTCTCAGATTGCTTCAATAATAATAAAAAAGTAAATAACCATGTACTTTTTTCTCAACCGGCACTCTAAATTTCCTGAAAATAAAATCGTGCAGAATTGCGAATTCTCGTGAAAAGTAATGAAATAAAAAGGAAATCTCTGAAAATTTTTTGAAATTGCTCGGCAATTTAATTTAGATGCATTTTTCAGCTTTTGTAGAAAATTCTCCGTCTTCCGGTGTACAGCGAATTATATACGGTGTGAAAAATAAATTGAAAAGAGTTCATCGATTCACTCGCGGGAGGGCCAAATTTCGTTTCCGCGAACGTGTGACGAACTATTCACTCGTTTATTCCCTTATCATCCGCGTTCGCCCGACGAACGAAAAAAAAGGGCCGGGACAAAGAAGAATTACAAAAATGAACAATGAATCGACACCCGAACGCTTTAAAATTCATTGGAATCCCACATGGAGCCGAAGCCGCAAAATCCAATCGAGAAGATATATGATTTTATTGTTTTTTATATTGGCGGCTCATGTATGCTAATTTCAATGAATTTTAATGCGATCCCCGACCGGCACCTTCTGCACTGTCTATGTTTGCCTCGTTTGATCCCGATCGCGATTTTTTCCCTCTCGTACTGTTGATTTTTTCAAGGGTTCAGTGGCAACCTGATGCACTTTTTGTTTTCTGATTTAATGAGCTAGAAATGTCGAATAATTAACCCATTTGCATCAGAGCGCGGATTATTTAGTTGAAAATCTTTTGTAAAAAACTTTATAATAAGTTGTGCAAATAAAACGCTATTATATATAGTTGAAAATTGCTATTCTGCGCTTTGATGCAGATGGTTTAATACTTCCTCATTTAAAACGCTAAAAAGGTCGAATTTTTAAATGATTAAACGAATTTGTAAGTGAAGTTCAATTATAATTGTATGAAGCACCTCTTCTGATAGACCACGATGTAGTTACCCCCACTATGTCCGAATCGCCAAACGCTTTGCAATCAACGAAACTCTTTTGTTCCTAGCTGACCTATCCTGTTCTTGCGTTCGTATATCCCAAGTGTTGTCGTAAAAAGGTTCAAGAGTTTCGAGGTTCACAGAAGAAGAATGAACGTAAGAACGAGAGAGGTCTGCTAGAAACGAAAGAGTTTTGTTGGCTGCAAAGCGTTTGGTGATTCGGTCATAGTAGGGATAACTACATTGTGGTCTATCAGGAGAGATGCGAAATAAAATTAATGTTTCCTCGTTTAACGAGTTCAAATTGTCAAATAATTAATGTTACAACGACAAGGATCCAGATTTCGGACGAAGTGTTAAAAACAATTCGTATTTTGATTGATTGAATTTAATCATGATTTTTCCAGTTCATTAATTCCTCAACCTCTTTTTCCCTCTTTTTGCTTCGGTGCTCGTGTCTCTTATATTTATATATTTTCCGAGGTGCACGGTAGCGATGAATTATGGTCTCGTAACGGGTGTTTTATTTGTTAACGATTTTATTTACGACGGTGATTTCGAGGGCAATCGACCTATACGACCGTCCTAATAGGAGGGTCGATACCTAATCATTTTGAGAGCCCCTTCTTTCACGTTCGAACTTTCTCGCCGGCTTCACTCAAGCCCATTCTCTTACCCTACTTATTTGACACGTTAAATGATATTGTTTTTCTTTTTTCGTAGACGCCATGCGTAACGAAATACCTAATAGGGAAAGGGGAACGAAACCTTTAGCATCGAGCCATACGATAAAAAAATAGAATGTCGAGTGTTGGAAGTGGACTCCTAAGGCGTGTCTTACCGGAAGTCGATTTTACGCCATGGGAAATAACGACAACCTATCACGTTTTTTACCTTTGTTGAACGCAATTATTTCAATATTTCGATATTTTCTTCGAAGTTTATCAAATTTTTGATAAATTCTGTTCTAATAAATTGCGATAAAACTGTGATAGGGGGAAGTCCATTTTTAATGAATTAGACACATTGTAGATTGATTAATTATACAGGACGACAGATGATTGCTGGAAAAATGTATATCTCATTTTTATTCTATATCTATATATATTCTATTTTGACATTCAATATTGATAGTATATGCAAGAACCAGGAAATATACAATTATATCACGAAATA
Source organism: Ophioninae sp. B BG-2022a (assembly GCA_030522765.1). Lineage (NCBI taxonomy): Eukaryota > Metazoa > Arthropoda > Insecta > Hymenoptera > Ichneumonidae > Ophioninae sp. B BG-2022a. The sequence continues at coordinate 27,226 of JAPYZJ010001011.1, read as the reverse complement.
TATAATTATTGGATGCAATATAATTTTATAAAAAGTATCATAGTTTGCCTGAACATCTTGACATTACAAAAGCTTCTTTTCACATCGCTATAATCGACGTAATACCGAACTAATTTGTAACAGCAGATTATAAAATAAAGAGGGGAAGAAAAATTTTTGAACGAACTGCCAACAACGTCTACTACGAGACTAAATATAATTTCTCCATGACGAAGAAAAAACATTCTTTGCTGACTCATCGAAGGCTGTGATAGTCCTGATATCTCTACTGATAAACGTTACTTCCATGACTTCTATTACTAAAATGACTAATTTGATTATATAACGAGTATTAATTCAGATATTCGATATCGTATTGCATTCGAACTGCTGTTAGGACCGTTTCCGGCGGCACTTTGCAACACTCCCTTCCGGCCTTTAATCACCTCTCCCCTCTCCACCGCCACCAACAAACCTAATCGTGATAACCCTGCAGAAATGAGCATAGAAAAAACGAGTTTGCACAAAAATGATTTCCGGAAAAATACTTCGAGAACCAACTCTGGAGTAAGATCGACCTAATAATAACCAAATGTCCTGATAGTCGACGTTACACTTGGAAGGTCGAAGAATATTCTCTTGCACACCCACAGCTTTCCAAGTTTTCTTCGTGGAAAGCTTCCTTTTCCAAGCTTTCCTTCGAGGCTCCATCCTGTTTCTTGCCTCTTTGCTCACTTCAACCAGAAATTAATGTTTCGGCCGGAACGAAGAAGGCAATAGCGATTTTCAGTAGCGTGCTTCCTCCGAAGAAGTGTGAGGCCAACAAACAAAAAATCAGGTGAGAAGGAAAGAGATGTACGACGGGTAGCGTTTTGCTCGGCTCGATTTTCACTATTATGCAACTCGCTCAGTGCGAGAGGAAAGTGTACACTGAGCAGTTGCGCCACAAGTGAACCTCTTTATGTACCTACCAGATGGCGATGTACATGACGCCAGTTTACTCGTGTGCGTCCTTTCTACCAATGTTCACCAAAGTGGCGCATTTCCCGCGTTCCAATACGCAAACTTTTCCAGCTCCGGCTACTTTGCTTTTCACTGACTATAGAAAACTCTCGAGACCCGGAAACAGACAGTTTAATATTGTACGAAAATACACAGAGGAAGAGAGAAAGAGAGAGAGAGAGAGATGACGATGATGATATAATTCATTATGCCCTACTCATGACTTACGAGCAAAAGAAAGAAATAACAAATTGAGCACTTAAATAAACTTAAACATAACATAACACACTAATAATAAATAATAAGCAATAACAATAATGATATTAATAATAATAATAATGTTTACAATAATATTCAAATATATAACTGTGATAGTAATAACAATACTTATATATATAACGAAATTATGAGAGAGAGAGAGAGACAAAGCCGAAGACAGAGATAGATAAAGAACGAGAGACAGAGAGAAAAATGATGATGATGATAATAGATTTTATGTCCGAGTGCACGATTGGGCAAATTAACAAATTATAATAATGTATCACATTATTATAATTTGTTTTTATTATAATTTTATTTTATATTTATTATATATATTTTATATTTACATTTTATAATTATAAAGATAAAGATAAAGGTACACAAATCAAACGCGAGGAAAATGACAAAGTATTAAAAATAATAATAATGAAAGTAGAGAGAGAGATGGAGGCAGAAAGATGATAATGATGATAAGTTTAATGACGATAGTGCAAAACGTTCAGGCAAATGAAGATAACGAAAAAAAATACAAAAATATCAACAAAATAAACATATGAAATTCAACAGAATTAATAACAAAATAATAAATCTACGTCACAAAAATAACCAAGTTCAAAAACTAAACTAAAAACTGGAACTGAGAGAGAAAGGGAGATACAGAAAGAGAGAGGGAGTGAAAGGTAGAGAAAGAAAGGCGGCCAGGGGGAGGGGGGGGGGGAAGCAGAAAAAGAAGCGAAAAAGAAAATCGCCAGCTTTCGAAGGCTCTGCGAAGACGTATAATTTATCACGCAGAGATATGGACAAATATTTGAGATGAATTCACCATCCTGAATTTGGATGGATGATCGAGGACTTTTTACGAACAAACGGAAAGGTCGCGCACGAGGAAAACGAGAAACGATGAGAAACTTTACTTCTGCGAAATCTCAAAATGAGTACTTTTTTGAAGGCGGGGTGAGAGTAAAAAAAGATTCGATGAAAGATCGCGCGAAGAGGGTGTCAACGAAGTATTGAGGCGCGAGGAGTCGATTTGGAATAAATCGTTCGTTCCGAACTGAGTAAATTTTGTTCCGATTGGAACATTTGAAGTGTGGTGAAAACCGAAAAAACCAGCTTTCCGGATTAATTTGTAAAATTAATATAGAAGTTGAAAACGGACGGAAAAGTACCAATGTGACGATGAACCTTCCTTGCTTCATTCCCAGTTGACTTATTCCTCTCTATCCCATTGACTGGCTTTTGTTTTAGTCATTTATTTTTGTTGTCGTTGGAAATGAATTTTTACTTTAGTCACAGGGAAATTGGAAAAAACCTATGCTAATATAGCTGGTCCCAGGTTCGATTCTCAGCTTTGGACCTGGGACGCGTTTCATCGAGAAACAAATCGCCGGCTCCCAGCTAGTACTCATACATCAAACGTACACACGTACCGGTCCAAATGTGTGACGTCTTTGTACAAATGGAGCTACGTCGACTCCCGTATTTATTTTTCTTCGAAACTACGAAACCGGGATTCGAACTCGCTGCGCCCTGGTTCTGATTTGAAGGCGTTCACCACTGTACTTAGAAGATACTGATTTGCTTTTTTTTATTCACTTTTGCTCATTTTTTCGATCGTTGAAATTTAGTTCAAAATTCTTTTTTTCTAGCTTTTTCTAGCAATCTGTCCGTACAGTTGCAATTGTTAAGCAATTGTAGATTCACGTTCTAAAAAGATTCCAGTGTATTTTTAATTAAAATTTTTTAAGCGATTTCACCTGTTTAAGCTGCGAAATAAAGTTTCACTAGAACGTTTTCGTTCTTTTTCGTTCCATCAATTATATTGGACCCACATCTTCGTCCAGCTTACTTTCAATTTCTTAGAATAAATATACTTTTTTTTTTCAAGTTGTTCTCGAAAATCTTTTTGCGAAAGTAAAATAATGAAAGTAAATAAATCGCGCGCAATTCTTTTGCAAGCGAAAAAAAGAACGAAAATAATATAATAATAAAAATAGCTAAATAGCGTGGCATATTTTTGCACACAGTGAACTAAATAAAAACAATGAAATAACAATTAAAAATAAATTAATCGCGTGAAAAAATTTTGCGAAAAATATTGAAAATAAATAAATCGAGGTGTTTCTGTATTTTCGCATCGACGAAATGTTCCCGATTAACGCGACGCCGGAAAATTTATCACGTTTGCCGTAACGCGAGGCGGACGTTATCGATATGGAAAATGAATGAAAACTCATTGCCCGTGCTAATTCACGAATGCGCGACTCGCGCGAATACAATGCGACGCGCATGAGCACCGCGTATTTTCTGATTATAGGAACGAATGACACTGTACGTAGGTAGGATGATATTAGGAGAGATAGAACGCGTTCGACGGTTATAATTCAGAGTTTCGTCCCGACCGCTGGGCTTAATGCTCGTGGAATCAATGTTGCGAATAAAACGGCAAACGTTCGCATTCTTGCGGTAAGTCGAGCGCGTGCACAGAAGGGCACTACAAAAAAACATTTTCACCGAACGAGATGCAGCGATACCGAAATATTTACGTATTTTCATTATTATTTATTTCGGATTCTTCTCTGAGCTTCGATGTGATCGTTGCCCCGTTTATTTTTTCCTAAACTTTGATCAATCGGGAAAAAAAAACCGCTCGATGGATCGATTCGCCGTTTCACAGGGTTATTGGGGGTATATTGAGGTATGAAAATCTCTAGGCGCCGTAGCCTTCACATTAATATTAGTGAAGATGTGGTCCATTTACCGAAACAAGGGAAAAAGTCAATTTTTTCAACTGATTTCAAATCGACATTTTGGGTGGAAACAATTTTTTTTTCTTAAATTTTTTGATAGGATTTCATAGCACATTTATTCCCGTTTACGAAACTGTCCTTCCATTTCCTGTACGATCATTGCTTACTGAGATATTGACGGTTGAAGGAAAAAAGATCCTTTTTCGTTTCATGTCGGATATATCCGCAAAAAATGGTCGTAGATAAAATATAAAAAGAGGAAATTAAAGCTGAGTAGGCAAGCTATCCGATCCATATGATGGTTTAACCCAAAAAAAATTTCCGAGCCCGTGGAGTATCAAAAACAAAGGGTAAACATTTGGAAAATTTTTATCCGCGCTATTTCTATGGATTGCGTGGAAAACATGGGTTCTAAAAATTGTTGGCCAAAAGATTCGAAAACTAGAATCTTGGAGCTCCAAAATACGTTTTTTTTAACATTCCGGTATGATGATTTTTCACTGAAATACAGCCCGTCAAAAATCACCGAAAAATTAAAAAAAAATGTCTGCTCCTTTAATTAATGTGCGTAGTGTAAATATAACACATTAATGATACATACAACAGATTAATTATTCTCGAGAAATAAAAATTTATAATCGAATTTTCAATATTGAGATATTCAATGCTCAAAATAATATGAAAATAATAAATGATATAAATGAAAAAAATGTACATATGTTACTTCATACATCTTTTATTAATTATAAACAACTGATGGCTAATTTTATTATTAATTTCATAACATTTATCAATGTGTCAAAATATCCACTCGATTTTTAAATTTTGTTTTTGTGTATTTTTTGAAGCCAAAGTTACGAATATTTAACGAAAAGGAAGATAAGGAATCCGTCATATCGCTGATTGGGTACGACGTTAATGCATTAAGGGTTATACTTTATGGCCTAGGGGTTCATATACCCTTCGCGTGTTGGCGGTGTCGAATATCGCGTTCACTCCCTCGTCACCCCTATGTGCAGTTAATCGCTCTTTCCCAAGCACTTGAAAGTTTATACTGCAATATCGTAGTGGTTAACGCGTATACTCGGGTATTCTTGGAGCCACAATATCTTAACGAGAGCGACAGCAATCATTACACGGAAGAAATTAACCAAGTCCCCAATGACGCGCTACAGAATTAATACTTCGAATCATCATTATTGTCACCACTTTTAAAAAATTATGTTATCCTTTTCTCATTGCCCTTACTTTTGAAAATATGTATACGTTTTCAAAATAATTTTTTATATTTAATTATCTCAAAAAATTGCTTATGCCTTTAAGGGCTACGCCACAGTGGATATTTATTAAAACCGAAGATGAACGTACAATATATGTTACAAAAATCCCAGATTGGAAGTAAACTTGCGATTCATCTTTAATTTATTTTTCACTGATGTTTAACTGTTTTTGAAATTAGTTATCAATAATTATGATGAAGATTATAATGAAAAATGTCAATAATAATAATAGCAGTAGGAGTAATAAGACTACTTGCAAAACATAAGTAATTTATTTTTGATAATTGAAAACTGATAACAAAAAACTCGATCGAGTCTCAGCCAATATTATCTAATTTACTAATCACGAGGTTATCGATAACAATTTAAATCATTCATATTTTACGACCATATGCTTATTAGTTTTAATGTTAATGAATATGAAGAAATAATATATTAATGAAAATGAATGTTTTAATAACAGGGCTGTGGCTTAAATTTCATGGTATTTTAATAAAATTCATTAACTTTAATTAATTTTGACACTGGACAAATGAACATTCAAAGATTTTACAATTATCTCACTTATACCTTGAACATTAATTTTTCTGAATAACGCAAATTTTCGAATCGTCGAAATAGGATAATCTCTTAGTGGCTCGTTTCGTCGATCCTTGAATTATTTTCTTTCGAGGAATGAAAATATTTTTGTCTCGTATAGGGAATGATTTTTCTTATTTTGAGAATTTGATCGAAAGCCGAGTAAAAACGTTTCACAGGCGTCCCTCACTCAATCGGAAATTCTTACATCCCCGTATTGTTTATTGATTCTGAAATGACATACTCATTGAGTTAATTGGAGCTACATTTTATTGGCACTCAGCCTGTTGGGGTCTCGTCGATTAACGCCAGGTCCAATGAAAATTAAGCCTCTTGGATTATTACAAAAAGCACTTAATTGCCAAGTCTAGGGCCATTTTCATACGGTGGCGATCGTAAAACTCTCCGGCAAAACGATTGAATTTTCTGATGTCTTCAGGGGAAGAACGAGAACCACCGACACGCCCTTCATTACGATCACCCTCGCAGTACATATACGTATATATTTGATGAGGAGGGGACATCTCGAGCCTGCCTTCATTCAGTCACCGTTCAACGCATCCGTTCATTTTACAACGGTATTGTTCAATTACTTTTTTTTACCGAAAACGTTTTTCGATTTTTTTAAAGTCGTTTAAATTTCAATAACTTTTTCAACTTGACAGAAAAAAAGTTCTTCAAATAGTTCACTCGAAAAAATCAAATTTTGATGGTGTCAAGTCGGAGGACTTATTATTATTATTATTGTTATTATTATGTCACAGTCATTCGCCAGATAAGGTATCGTTGGATAGATATTAAAAAATCGCTAAAGTTATTGAAAATTCGAAGAATTATAGTTCTCGATACAATAATAATTATTTATTTAGTGGAAAATTCTAAAATAATTTACTTGTTATTTGATGTACATGAAAAAGCAGTGCTTTCATGAGACTTCATACAATCGAAATTTATTTTGTTTCGAGACAGATAAGAATTTTTCACTTATTAATTCAATAATTATAAACGACTTCTGCAGATTTGCATGCTCGAAAAACGAATAAAACTCAGTTAACAAATGTTTTTTAAATATTTTATTGTGGAAATTCAGTATCGATTAGGCTAGGTTTTCAATAAATAGACCGCGTTGCCACGTTTGCTAGTCAATTTGTAAAATAGTATTAATTAATTATAAAATTTAAGACATTTTTCCTCTGGACAGAGGAACCAGATGTACACTCAGTGACAAAACCTCCATCGAGCAGACACCAATATCCTCAAAGTTGACTTGAATCATTATTAAAAACGAAAAATAAACATTTCTAATCGTTAATTTATAATTAAAACAGCTGTTTGAAAAGTTAAACGTGTACGGCAGGATCCGGACTTGTAAATCCTCGATTCCATTCAGTAATGCCTCAAATAACGTTTTTAACCCAAAAAAGTTTTCCAATTGAGTAAACTCGAGTCAAAATAAATTTTGATCGTATCGGGTCTCGCGAAACTGACTTTTTCCTTTCTTTATTTTTTATCGCGACCCACCGGTTAAAGTTCGAAAAATTGCCGGAAGTGGCGGAAAGATTTTTGAACGATACTGTACGTCAATATGACCGGCTTTATTCGCGATCGTCAAATTCAAAGTATGAAAGCGGATATTACCTTATCCCGCGGATATATAGATCCCCTATACGTCTATATCTGTGTAGATAAATTTACGGTTATGTCTATAGCGCCGGACGATTCCCTGGGTGGATCATTTCGCGCATCTATGCCCCTGCATCGCGCGCATGCAACATTCACATGGGACATTTCATGCGAAGTCGTTTACGTACGCCGATTCCATTATTTTTGCGATTTCCATCTGCAACGTGGATTATTTAATTGCTCAAAGCCTCAATTGCTGTAATTTTTTTTTAATTTAATTAATTGCCTCGTCATTCTTTCGTAATGAAAAAAAACAAGCAAACAATAATTCATTAACAATTGTTCCGAGATTTCTTTTTTACGTTGAATTTCGACAAATTTGAAGAGAAAGCAACAAACAATTCTCGGTTTTTAAAAATAAAGGAAATATGCAAAAAAATACGTAAAGAAGGAGGGGAGAGTTGAGGGATTGAGGGAAGTATTAATCCAATAAAGAAACAAAAATGTTTGATACTGATAAGGAAAGGGTATGCGAAAAAAATGTCTAAGTAAATAAAATACAAATAAGTTTTAAGTATAACAATTATCAGTTTGCAAAAAAGTGTATGTAAAGTTGAGCAAATAAACTTCGATTGATTGAAATGAACTACAAAAAATTGTTTAAATAAGTTAATGTAGTTTTGAATACAAAAATTGTCATTTTATCAAAAAATGTTTGATCAAAGCTATGCAAATAAAAGGGGATTTGATTGATTAAAAAATAAATATAAATAATACAAAAAAATGAGATTAGACAGTTTTTAAAGTGAAAAACTTTAAAAATTAGCTTTTTGCAAAAAACCTTTCGTGAAATTGTGCAAATGAAGCTCGATTTAATGTATTAATTAATAGTGCAATTCGAGTCTTTTCTTAAAATGAGGGTCTTTACGGAACATTAAAAAAAAATTCACCGATGGTTGATTGTTGAAAATATAAAGTATGGGGTGGTCGATTTGACGTTGAATGTCACTCTATGTAAGTGAGTGGTTCCACCCAACCTACCTTGTATTCCTTTACATCTGAACTTTTTTCTTATATATATAATTGGCTAAAAAAAAGTTTAGAACGTCTCATCGTTGATAATGTACGTCGTCGTCTTCACGGTCCCCACCGTTAAGCCAATAAAGTCGAGCGAGTCTTCCTAGTCGTTAACACGTTTTTATCGTTGAAACGTGCAACCCGACGAGCTTTATTATGCAACGTCAATTTAATCAGCTTCGCAACCCCTGCCCACTCCACTCCTCCCTTTCGTTTTATCAACGTGTGAAAATCTCTATTAATAGATAGGTAAACAAGTACTGTAAGCAACTTTAAGCAACTCAACTATACTGCATTTTTATATACGAAGAAATCAATCGAATTCGAATATTAACGGGTCGAAAATCTCAAAAATAAAAAACCTTTAATTCCTCGAGGTAACTTAAATTAAAGAGGAAGGCCCTACGTATTCTGCAGATGTCGAAGATTGAAGGTGAACATATGATTATAATGTAGAAATTCTAGTAACATTTTAAACGGGTTTTTTTCAAAATCATTTTTCACGATGGCAATCACGATTTTTGAATATATTTACTTGAAATTTCATATGATTATTCACTTTTAATTTAATTTTGTTGACATAGATTATATCTTAGATTTTTTCCATTAGTTATCAACATGACTGTACATTTTCAAATTCATTTTTACATTCATTGGTTTCGAAAAAACAAAAAGAAATAAAATAACAATTCACAAATTTGTTTCGTCGATGGAAACATGAAAACAAAAAAAGTTGGGACAAATCTTAGTCAGTATAAGTTATCTGGGGAAAAAAGCTTGTTCTTTATTGTTTCAGATCAACCGCGCTACCAAAATGAAAGCCATGGTTGAGACCGTCACGTTCGAAGGCACTTTGCGAGGTTTTTTGTACAACTCCTTTGATTGTTAATTTTTTAAATCGAACTTTGGTGTAGAACTTCGTTAATGGGTATACAGAAAAATATCCAAACGATTTGTCAATTATTTAAATTATTAATTCAAAATTATTTTGCATAAATTTCGTGTAAATCTATACAATTTACAATATTGAAAAAAATATACGAGAAAAAAATATACAAAAAAGTTTATGCATTTAAAAAAAAGTTTATAAATTTTATAACTCCAATTTTCGGGACTTCGATGTTGCTCACCACCCCTTAATACATTTACAGGGAAAATTATTTTGAGGACGATTCTTGCTTTCTCGTATCAAGGAATCGTATACTTTGAAGATCGGTTTTTGCAAATGTGAAAATAGTAATGTGACGAAACCGAGGAGGTTTTCGAATGTCCTGGAAATAAACGTTTCGCGGGCATTCATCGCGGATGTTCAAAACTTAAGGAATTTGTCGAATAAACTCTAGCATTCTTCTACGACTAACGTCAACATTCATCCCGTAATTTTTCATACGCTCGTATCTCAGTTTCGCCTCGTTATTCTTTTTCACTCCTAAATCCCTTAGGTCACTCCAGCGAACCTTCGTGACTCCGTAAGCCGCCGTTTTTTTAGAGAGCGAATGAGGAACGATCTCTACTTTTTTACCCACGAAGATTTCGCCTCCCGTCACATTTCGAGAGAAACAGACTGCTGTGGAAAAGTTTGGACCGGATGTCGTGGAAGGGGCATATACGCTCGATCTTTTCGTGGTTCGTACATTTATACAGGACAATAAGACGGTAACTCGCGACGCTCGCGTTATAACTGACGTGGACAAATAGCCGTGTGTGCAACGAAAATCTATAGCTATACGCTGTTTACGAAGATCTTGGGCTATACTTTCGTCACGTTGTGCACGCAATTGCACTCTTCCAGTACGTGAAAAATGCTCGTTGAAAATGAGTTCGTTCGAACTTTTCTCCCCGTTATTATGATTTTTATTCCCATTTTTTGTACTTTTTTTTTACATGTGAAACGTTCACTAAAAAAAAAAGATTTGCAGGAAGAGAGGGAGAAAGATTGCTCCGGATATCGATGATTTATTTTATTATTGTTGTTATTAAATAAGGAAAGTAATAAACAATTATTATCAATTTTTTGTCAGTTAAAATGAAAATTTTGAGTGTTATTATTACATTCAGAATTATTATTGTTGCTAGAAAAGGAACATTTTATTGGTGATTATTTATCGGAAATTTTAGTACATTCGTATTATCAGTAAAATTATTACTGCGATCTTTTTCAGTACGAAACTAGGTAGTTCGTCGAAATTTTTTGGAATCGAAGAAATGAACAATTTCGTACACCTTTTTTTCACTGTACATGAGAAATGTTTGTAGAAAAGCCACGAAGTCGGAGTTGTCATTTGTTTTTTTTTAAGTTTTTATAATTTTTTTTAAGTGATCAAAATTTAGGAAAACTTGAATCATTAGGAACGAAACTTGAGTAATTGTGGGAGAAATGTTCAGTCCAAAGTCGATGATTTATATCATTATTATCACGATAATAATATAAACATAATGAAAAACAAAACGATAATAATATGTTGAGAGTATAATTATTATAATTAGTTATGGGGCGTCCATTAATTACGTAAGGCGTTTAGAGGGGGGGGGGGGGCGAGGTTCGAGCGAAATCTCACTCAATCTCACGCTGGGGAGAGGAGGGGCTTCGGCAAATATCACGTTATTTGTTTCCGCAAGAAACAGTGTAAAATTGCGAGAAAACTGGATTAAAATAAATAAGAAATGATCATCCACTAAAATATACCCCCTTAAAATAACTGATATTATTCAGTGAAATTCCACTTATTCATTTCAAGAAAGTAGCTACATCACATATAAATATATTTATAATAATAATATTTAATTTAATAATAAATAGAATTATATTTAATTTAATTTAATAATAAATATAATTATATTAAATTATATTATTATTAAATTATATTATTATTTTTAGATACAATAGATGTTGTTACTTTGGCCAATAACACTTCCTTCGTTTGTTCTGAAAAATATTCATAATTTATTTATTGTTATTGTTATAACGGTTAATATAATTTAACTATCACAATAAATTGCCAACAATAATTATTACAATTTATTCAATGATTAATGTTATTGATTTTACAGTAATTTATGCATATTTACGTTTTTAAAGCAAATAATTGAATATAAGAATTAATTTGATTTTTTGAACAGATCCTCTTTGACAGAATTTTCTTGAAAGATTTAAATATTTTTATATTATAGGGAATTGGTTATTCAGAGGTTAAAAAAACGAACGAGCGAAGTATTTGCTACAAAAATTAACGACCTGTAATAGCTTCCTCCTACTGTTTATTTTTACCGTTACCATAATATTGCCCTTGAAAAAAATGCTATTAATAAAAAAAAAAAAAAAAAAAACAAGTGTCCCCAAAAATATAGAAAGCGTTAATCGACAGCCAAGTATTTTTGGAGGCGCTTCTTATTCGGGGACACGCGGAGGTCGTGATGAAACCTTTGGCGTTTCGATAGATCGGACGATGAAACGCCAAATTCCCAGATCGTTTGTCATCGATACCTCCCGCAGACACGCGTAAATATCTCGAGCGATAGAAATAATAAAGAAAAAAAAAAACACGATTACAAAAAATGGTGAGGATAAATTCTATCGTATTTTCTCGATCAACGAGACTGTCCTCGTTCTTTGTTTTCGTCCCTCTTGTTTCCCGCTGCTCCCGTATTTTGTTTCGTTTAACCGTCGTTCCCTAATCGCGTGGCGAATCACTCCGACCCCCCCCCCCTCTCGTCGTCCTCTTGTCAGCCACAAAACACATTCCAGTCGAATTCGTTGTAATTCGTTTGAGCTCGAAGAAAATTCAAGATTCTCTACGAGAGTTTTTCGACTGTCTGATCACGCGAGGGTCTTTTCCACTTCGAGACCCGCGCACATTTTTCAACCGCGAATAACGCCGGATAATCGTTTTTTTTTTGTTTTTTTTTTTTTGGTTCTCTTTCAAACGGTTATTTTTCCAGTGTTAAATCCAACATGAAATTAAGGGGTTGAGCGTCGACGAAAAAAAAAATCATCACTAGATCTTAATATGTACTTTTTGTTTCAAATTTTTTGTTTTTTTTTTTACGTACGTCACTTATTGTCTCGATACTGCACTTTTCCGAAAACGAATGAATTCCGAGGCTCAAATCTCGTTAGGTTGATCCCTCGGCCGATATCCCCTTAAGCCGTACGACGAGGTGACAATTGCCTCAAAATTTTCCTTCATCGTCGTTCGATCGAACTCTTTCGTGAAAACAAAAACGGAGTTCGGGGTAGGTTGTTGATTGAAAAAAGAGGGAAAATCGTTGGCGATTTTGACTCGAGTTTTGAGAGCTTTCGGAAGAATCTTTATTTTTTATTAGATTTCTCGGAGGTGAAATATCCTCCCTTTTGATGGCGCGAAGTAATTGCTGATAAGAGACGCGTTATCAACGCGGGGTAAGATAATAAGAGAGGAAAAAAAAGAAAAAAACGTGGGGGAGGATAATGACTCGAGTTGACAGGAGTTGCTCGAGATCTCGAGCTCTCGGGGTGGGCAAATCGCGTCGCGTCGCGGCGTCGACTGGCTTCTCGTCGCCACGTCCTGACTCTCGCGATCGCAGGCTCAACGAGAGATATCCCCGCGGGCGTGCAGGACGAAGAGCGCGAGAGATCCAGAGGGTGGTAGTAGAAGCTTCGAAGCAGGAGGGGGGAGCTCGGCTCTCCGAGTAAGCCCCATGGGGAAAATGTGATTTCGAAGACGCCCAACTTCGAGGACCACCTCTCATTCGAGGCTTCTCCCAAATGTCCTCGAAATCACTTTTGCATTAGTTTGAATATGTTTTGCGAGGTCACTTCGGGGACGTGTCCTCGGTATCAACGTTTCGTTGTAAACAATCGCGAAATCCTGGAAACAGCCAGATATCCTTGTAATCAATGTTACGTAGATGCAACGCGTTCCTAATGGACCTCCCTATATATGAATATATATGTGTGTGTCTGTGTACGTACAGTCTTATTCAAAAGTATTTGGCACCCTGAGAATTTTACCTTCGGACAAAAGGTCGAATATCTCGGTGACAAAAAAAGGCCGCCAATTTGCCAAACGACGTTTAGAAGCGGACGAGTGGCCAGCTTCGTTCCCCGCGCGATCCCGGATTTTTGGAAACCGGCTATTTTTTTTTTAATCTTGATAAATCGTCGAATATAAATTGCACGAATTTAAACTAATTTTTTATAGAAAAGTTCATTAACCCTTAATGGTCACACCCCCTGTACACCACGTAATGGCCACGTGGGGTACAGTGGACCCCAGGCAGAAAACTTGTTGCTGTTTGCGCTCTTCTTGATTTATCGACGCAAATCTTACACGAGTATTCTATTTCATATGTTTCTTAAGTAATACAATTGTTTTATCTTTCGGTTCAAAATTTTTATATGGCGAAACAACAATCAGAAAAAACAGAACAAAAATCCACAATTTTCAGTGAAATATTCGTGTACATTTTGATTTTTACGATATGGCAAAAAAACCAATGGTATGTTACTCTTGAAATAGTATATTTTCAAGAAAAATAAAATAATTTTTACGAGTTAAACTATTTTTTACGGGTTAAAATAATTATTTCTAAAAAAGAATTTTATTGAGACAAACTTTTAAAAAATTACAACTAAAAATAAATAAAAACAATTACAAGGACAACAAGAACGATTACAACAGTTAACAAATTGAAAAATAAAACAAACAAACGAAAACAATTTTATTGAAACAAATTAAAATAATTTCGAATAAAAAACGATATTTTTGAAAGAAACTCTAATACATTTTTTTTTCCGAAAAATTAAACTAAAACTAACCGTGTCCTTTTCGAAAAAATTATTTTCTAAAGTCCAGTATGCCATTTTGCAAAGTTCGAAAATTGTAAAAAAACGATATATTCAAAATGGTGTAACGAGTACATAAAAAATCGTAAAAATAAAAATAAAAAAGAAAAATGAAGCTGGCTACTTCCGATTCGAAAACCCGGTTGGTAAGTTTGCTTACGATTTTTTTTTCGCCGAGATATTCAATTTTTTGTGAGAAAAGGAAACTTATAAAATGCATAATATTTTTGAGCAAGACTGTATATATATGTATGCATATATTTTGACAGCTATAAGTATATACCTAGAGGTACATACCGGTGCGCGCTCCTTCGCGTTCTCGTAAACGCTCCGTGTCGTTTCGCGCTTGCGTAATGAGCGCTTTCGCGGTGCTTTCGGATCCTCTTTTTTTTTCGTACTTTCCCTATCGTCATTCGCCCTTTTTACCTCTGGCGGGATCGGTCGGGTAATTGAGAAACTTGCAAGAGACGCGCGCACTTAAAAAAATTTTTTTTTAGTTTTATATACGAACAACTCAATTACGAATATTTATTTACGAATGTTGGTGAAAAAGCCATTTGGGATCGAAGAGAGAGAGAACTTTCTAGGCTGCAATTGAGCTACTGATAAAAAAATTGATAACGAATAATCGCAGAATTATCGGCCCTTGATACCTCAGTCCCTCCGGCATCGGCTCTTCGATAATACATGAATAGTTAATGGATCTGAATTTTTTGGAAATTCGAGGTTTCGCGTTATTTTTAAGAATGATGGTAACAAGTCACAAGGGGCGTCCGTCTCTGCGGAATAACCGCCGAGGCCGAATGCTCGGAACGAGAAAACTACAAAAACGCGTTTACCGAAAGCTCCTAAGCGGACCGATAAAAAGCTCGGGGAAGGTGCGCTTTGGGAGGGTAAAGAAGCGCCAAAGGACAGTGGAATCTGCGCGAAGAATTTGCTGGAATTCCTCTCGATCGTGTATCACCCTTGCAAGCAATTATCCCCGCGTCAACGGTTTACAGGTGCATCGTCAATTTAAAAAATGCATTTTCCAAATTTCTCATCGTTTTCGGAAATAAAAAAAAAAACCCTATTTACGAAAATGTGTATTCAGTTAATAAATATATCTTTTTTTTTAAATTGGATAAATATATCATTTAAAAAATTATATGTTATTAGTTTCTCAAAAAATTATCGTATATTTTTCCTGTTTCCCAATTACTAAAAAAGGTATCTTAAAAATAACATTTTTCAGTGGTGACGTTCGTTTATTTGAAAAAATCTTATCGTTTTTTCAATACAAAAACATACAACTGGAAAATCTAATTTTCTTCAATTAAAAACTATACCATTAGAAAAAAAATTTTTTTCAGTTTTTCAAATATTTATTTTTTATAAATGTTTTTCTGCAGTTCGTCAATGATTTGAATCAAAATTCATTCGGACTGAAAAAAAAAACAATGGAAAAAAGATTTTGATCGAACAAAAATTATCACTTGAGAAAAAAAGTTTCGTTTACGAAGATGTTGAGAAATATCGATGATTTCACGACGAATTAAAAAAACGTAACAACCTCTGTGGTGTTTCGACGAGAAAGTCTTTGGAATGCGTGAGTAAAATATTTTCAGGGTTGAACAGTATATATGCACAGGAGAGTAATCTTTCGCGGTTCGAGCTTGATGAGCTTATCGGAACTGGCACGCCACCGCGAAACCAACCCTGTCCCTTTTCAATCTATCCTTCTCAACCCTTCGGAATCCCCGAGGCCGTGTGGCTTTCACGAGAGATAATACAACGTGGCTAGGCGAGAACACGTGGTATGGGATCGGAGTACGAAATTCTCGAGTTTACTGCCACCCTTTTTCCACCTTCGATCGCGCCCTCTCACCCCCTCCCGGTCTCGCCCCTGAAACCGTGACGGCTCGCGTGTGAGCGATTTATCAAGAATTCAAAGGTTATGCGCCGTCAGAGCTCAAGTTGACGAAGAAATTGCGACTGGCATGGTATAAAAAAAAAAAAAAAACAAAAAAGAAAAAAATCAAGAAGGAAAATCCTTAGCGCGGTCAATTATTGATCGCGTAGATAAGAATGGGTTTGATAATCTTTTTAAAATTATTTTTAATTTTACGAAAATATTAAGATTCAATCATTTTTTCTAATTTTTTAAATTTATTTTCAATTTTCGAATGTATTTTTATGTCATTCAATCATTTTTATTTATTTTCGATACCTTGATTATTGTTTTTAATTTTTAAATTTACTTTTTTAATTCAATTATTTTAGCCTCTTTGAAATTTTTGTAATTTACGTTTCTAAATACAATTATTTTCATGTTTTTTTTTTTTTTTTCATTTTCAATTTCAACCATTTTCACGCGCAAACTTTTTTCGTTTTGCACAATCGAAAAAACGTAAAGATTTGATAGCCAAATATTGGTTGCGCCCAATCCAATTTCCGATGTTTCAGAAGTGGCTTTTTCGAGGCGACAAATTTGTGACAGTCGAGGAAGGAGGTCGAAGTACGCAAGGAAGAAGCGAGCTTCGTTTTCGCGTTTTCATTTTATATATTTATGTGTCTGCGCAAACGTATTCACGAAGTTGGGTGTGAATTGTCAGAAGGAGTCGTTTCGACGTCACTCGCTACATCGACGACGAAATATTTTCGAAGGGTGTAAGAAAGATTGGATTGCTTCGGGATAAATTTCTCGAGGTGAGAGAAAGATGGATTGGAAACAGGGCGGGGGAGAGAGAGGGACAGAGAAGAACGGAGAGAGAATTTGAAGTTTTCATTCCAAACTTGTTCGTACTTCGTGCCAAAATATGAAAATTTTATACAAAGTATGTAAAAAAAATTGAAATATATGTTTAAAGATGTAAAACACACGATAAAAGACATTTCAATAAATGTTCAATACTTTGTTCTCGACAACAATATGAAAACAAAAATTCCTATTTATTTTAATTTTCGACAAAAATCGAAAAAGTATTGTTAAAAATGTTCGATTTCAAAATTTTTTTTGGATTAATCGAATGATTAATCAAATGTTGCTTTGCGCTTCATTTTTAAATGTCCTTAATGAGATCTATTATAACTGCGTTAATCTAATTATTTTTACGAAATCGGATTGATCAATTTCTCAATAAGTTTACTTGAAATTAATTGGACTCTAATTCCATTTTGGAGTCTCGAATATCCAGGAAATTATCTTGTACTTATAAAAAATTGCTAGATTTTTAGATTACAGATAGATTTTTTTTCGAAATGGTTATTGTCTATTACATAAAAAGAAATAATATTTCCCACACTCGTTGTAGAACTTGAATTGATAATCCTAAATAACGTGTCAATTTCGTAGCTCGTACGAGCCAAAAAAAATTATGAAACAAAAAAAGAAAAAGATTTTCGTTACATTATCACGATGCATTCTCAAAACGCCACACCAAACTTGAGACCCGTGTGAATAGAATTCAGCGATAACCTCGCTCGAATAAAAACCATTTATCCGAAAAAAGGGTATCTTTTTTCCGAAAAATAGCGGGATTTTTTATCTTCGTGATTTCTTTGTTCCACCAGAGGGCAGAAAGCTGAAAATATTCAGGATTTCATACGCTTTCCTTTTTAAATATAAATCACTCGGTCCTCAGGAGACTCGAGGGGTTGACGCCGAAAGAGGGTTGATGCATACGGTTTGCGGCATCTTTTTCTCGAGCGAATTGTTTTTCGTTTTTTTTTTTCGTTTTCGTTTTTATCTCTTTCTTTTCTTTAGCGTTAGATCGATACGAGGACTTTTTCATAGGCATTTATATCTATACTCGAGATATTTGAGAGGGACCATCGACCATCTCCCGTTGAGTCTGTCTTTGAGGAACGTCTAGTGGTGTGATCGAGTTTCCACACGCGAAAAACGTACGAGAAAGCACACCGGAGTCAGACCAGAAGTCATCCTCACGCTTCTCCCAGAGGTATGCTCAGTCATCGTTTCTTGGGTTCCACGCGCACCTTCTAACCCCACGTACAGGTATAACCTTCAAACCGTGAACCCACACGTGAAAAATTTCTTTCCCCGAAAAAAAGCTCGCACGCAGCTTTCAGATCCGCCGAGGTAAGGAAATCGTCCCATTCTCCCAGAACTATCGGTGTCGAGGGTCCTTCGCCCTTTTTTCGAGACGAGTACTCCTAGATCCAAAAAAAAAACCAAACCGTCGATTATTCCCTCATTTTTTAAAAAAGATATTCACATCTTCGACACTACGAATGTTCGAGATGGTTCACAGATGATTCAGGTTTTACTGGATGGATTGAGTAAAAAATTACCATCCAAAAAACACCAATGAAGCCAGGAAATATATTTTATTTCGAAATACTGAATTGGAAAAAAAACAGTCTTTTGTTTTCTTTTGATATTTTTCTCCAAACTATTTGTTTCAATCTGGTGGACAAAATATTCTGAAATCTATTAAACTTGAAATCTATGAATTGGGATTTATTTTTTGTCACTTGTTTCTTATGTGACATAAATTTGATCATGGATGACCCAGATTATGATCTAAAATGTACTATAGGATTTTTTTAAAAATTTGATCAATCGATTTTATTTTATTAACTTTGAAAGCTCGAAATTTTCGCAAAAATCAATTTTTCTTTTCAAACATTTGTTATTTCTACAAAAAATTGAATAAAAGTTTCAAAACTACACCTCTATTTTTAACCTGACATTACGAAGAAATAAATGAAAAAATCGCTCGACTTCTGATCAAATGGAGATGATAAAATCGTCAAAAAATTTCGCAAGGGGGTTTGACGAAACGACGTTATACCTTCGTTACCTAAAATGTTCAGTTCGTTTAATATTTGTTAATTTTTTCACCAAAATATCGATCAAATAAAAATAGTTTGATATATTGATTCGTCGAGTAAAAAAAGTGTAATCGAACAGTGTGGTAAGCCCTTAATGAGGGACGTGAAAAAAAGTGAGGTTTTCCGTTCGAAGCGTTAAAGGATCGATGACGCGTGGGCGAAAATCGTTTTGTTTTCGAAGGATATTTGGTAGAATCGCGTTTCGCCGAATTCGCAGTAGTAACGGGTTAATTGATCAGACGCGGAGTTCGCGGAGCCAAAAAACAAGGAGCGACGAAAGCTGGCTCCGAATGTGTGCCAATGCCGTGACATCGCCCGTTATGTGCTCCAGTTCGATCGCGTTCCCCATTGAAGAGTCACCACATGCCTCCGTCGGGTGCTCTCAAACGGGGTTAATCTGTGTAATGCACGGAAGAATTTATCTCTCGGATGCATCGATGATTCCAGGACTTTGTAAATCGTCAACGAGAACGTATAAACGTCTCTTGAGATTGACCGAGTCCTGTGCGAAGGCCCGAGTCCTCGGGAGTGAGACGGAATGACGAAACTAACGGAGCAATCGCGTCACGAATCCACTAATGTGAGCATCGTTTCGTGTACTCTCGTTAATGGCAAACGAAACCGCAACCAAATTCGACGTCCTCCTAACACCTTTCTCCAAAACGAAGAAACTTTTGTAGCACTTTCATTGAATCGTTCAATTAAAAAAATTAAACATTTAAAAAAGTATTAATTTTTTTTTTATTTGGTTTGTTATCAATTTTTTGCTCGTGGCGTCCTTTCCCTCGAAAAGGCGCGTTATCGTGTCGCAAATTAAATTCGGGCTAAACATTTATTTTTCATGTTTCTTTTTATTTTATATTAATTATGTTGTTTTATATTTTTATTTATATTTTTTCAATCTTCTCGAACAGTATTTTCACTTTTTTTTATTTTTTATTAACGAGCATGGAAAATGGTTAAAAAAATTGAAAAAAGATGGTATAAGAAATATCTAAATACAAATATAATGAAAATGAGGAATCGAAAAAATCATCTTTGAATTCAATTCAATTATCCATATTTTTCCAATTCCTCACATTTTTTATTATAAAAATAAAAAATTGAGTAAACACTGATAACAAACCGATATCACATGCTGATCAATTGATAACAATTCGACATGATACATAGTAAACTTATACCTCAAGACCCAAAGCTTAATAAAAAGAAAAAAAAATACGGGCACATGTTTTCGTTAACGGAGTAAAGGTTTTAGCAGCTGGAATTCGACGTTTTTTGTATAATTATCTAATTTTCAATTTTGTCCAGTATTATATATTTTTCTATTCAACTATATCGTCATATAACACTAAATAAAAAACTTGAAACAAAAAACTGCATAATTCTTATAACCGGAAGTGCTCGGACGAAATTAAAAAAAAAATTTCTTTGACAATTTTTTCGACACGCAACTTTTTGTTCCGCCAGAAAAGCGCCAGCATTCCGTAGTTTGTATTTGGTCAAGCATGTGACCTGAAGAGGTTGAAGTTCGCAACGTTGCGAGGCAACGAAAATCTTTATTTAATTTCTCTTTTTTTTTTCAATGCAATCGTAATTAAAATACCTCAATAATTATACGAATCTTTACTGTGATAACATAGAATTTAAATATAAAAAAATATATCACCTAATAATAGATTTAAGGAAATAAAAAAATGAGAAAATAAATTTCGTTTCAAGTCCATGTGACCTGAAACAATGGGAATTCCTGCTTTACCAATTGTACGGCACAATAATTTTGCTGCAAAATAAAATGATCGGTTTAATTGACGCGATCACGTTCGTAGCATGGTCGTTGATTGCGCGACGTGGGACGATTTTCATGGAGGATGAGAATCGCGACGATCGAGAGGACACATTCCTGGTGGAGCTGATACGATGCAGTCTGTCAGGAACGCTGACGACGTATAAACGTACCTTGGGCGACGTACAGTCACCACTCGGTGCCGATATCGTCCTACAACGCGTTGCTTGTATGTGACACACGACGTGCATAATAGCCACGAACGTATAGCGAGTCCGCGTTCCAAATCGACCACTAATGGGACACGGCTAGCATTGGACATTGTGGGGGACAAATAAATATATTACGCCTTGCTCAAGAAAATCAGCTCGTCAGCTCTTCGAACAGGGGCGAAAGTATGGGCTCGAAAATTATAAAATATAAAATATTCATAAATTTCTTCAATATAAAGCTGCAATAAAAAATTCACAAAGTTTATTTTCATTACGTTAAGATTATTTATTAAGCTGATTTTAAACATCGCTTACCGATGAAAGAGATTCTTTTTTTAGCAAACAAAATAATAACGTTTGAAAGGTTTATTGTTTATTTCGCACAAATTTTAATATCGTATATTAATAAATATAAATAATAATATAACATAAACAAATTGAAAAAATCAAAAGATGAATTACGTAACTTTTTTTAATATCACGCCTTTAAAACGGACCGAAAAGTATTAGAAAATTTGTAAAGTATGAAACTTTAAAAATCGTTCGATATTGTTTAATAAAAATTAATAAAAAAAAGAATTATCATGTTGGTTAAATAAGAAATTGTTTAATGAAAAAAAAGGATTAAAGAATTTATACTATTTAAACAAAAGTATTGAGCGATCTAAAACCCCATATAAATTGACAACCCCATATTGTACGGAATTTTATCATCTATGACGTCAATCTGCCGAGTCGATTTTCGATTATGAAAATAAAAACATCACGAAAATCGAAAACAATTTTCGTTGCGTTTTATCGACCGAAATTTCAAGTCGATTGACTTCTCTATCACGGGAAAATTCCTGGCTCTCCTCCCCGTGAAGGAAAACGCAATGGATAAATCCAGACCCCTTAATTTTCGAAAATTTCATATACAAGGTTTATTTTTCGTTTTCTCGTTGTTCGCAACTGCAAAATATCAACTGTGTCCGATCGGAGGGCGGGCTTTCCTCCTTGGATCTCCGTCTGACCTGTGTGGGCTTTTACTACTGCGAAGGGAATACCGTCTCCCGTTTTCAATTGGCAAGACCGGTTGCGCGCGTTTCAGCTTTTTTCACTGACTCGCTTTTTTCGTTTATTGCTTCCGGAAGATCCTGCTTTTCCCTAAGTCAAATTTGGATCAAAAGAGGCATAAAGAGTTGATGATTTTGATAATGGAGTATTATATGCTTTGCTCATAATACACTTTGTCCTTTTTATCAAAAAATGAAATAACTCTCAAAAAAACGCAAAAATTTGTTAAAAAGAGCAACATGAAGCTTCTGTTTTCCCTTTCAAGTTTATCTGAAAAAAAAAAGGTTTCGCGATGGTTGAAAAAAGGCCTAAAAACAACCACGTACCAAAATCCGTACCGGGTAGAAAAAAAATTGAAAAAAATATTTAAATAGAGTAAACCGAAGCCTAATATATTCTTCTCTAAAATGCTACTTTGGATTTTCGAATATCTTTTTTTTTGGCGGAGTTATCAAACTTTAAGTTCGGGAAAAAATATCGACTGGTGCATCCAAACTTTTGAGCAGTAGTGTAAGTATATGAGGTTGAAGTTCGCAACGTTGCGAGGCAACGAAAATCATTATTTTTTAATTTCTCTGTTTCTTTTTCAACGCAATCGTAATTAAAATACCTCGATCATTATACAAATTTTTATTGTGATAACATAGAATTCAAATATGAAAAAAACATATCGCCAAATAATAGATTTAAGGAAATAAAAAAATTAGAAAATGAATTTCGTTGCATCGCAACGTTGCGAACTTCAGGTCCATGTAGGTATAGCACATTTGATCTGAGCAACATTTTCCGAAAAAATACATGCACTGGCCATTTTAAAGCCACGCAATGTTGATTATGGGGACATATAGCCGTTAACAGGATTGTCCTTAGAAATGATAGACTTAAAAACCACTCGTCCTATATGTGCGCAAGTGGGTCGTAATTCGTACAACCTACGCGGTTCTCCTACCGTTCACGGACGAAGAAATATACCAAAGTCCAGGAAGAACTCGTGGAAAGAGAGAGAAAGTAGATCAACTAGATTCTATCTACTTGTACGTTGGTCCGTTTTTCTTTCCATTTAATCTTTTTTTTCTTAACCTCTCGCACTAGATCTTATGTTTCGAATCCTCCTTTTGGTTTTTTCACATCCAATCTTCCTCTCTACTCCTCTCATCACGCCTCTCTGTTGGCCAGTCGCATATTTTCTTTACTTTTTTATTTTATTCATTTACTTTTTTTTTTCTTCGATCAATCTTACGTTTGTATGCACACGAAGGTTCTGTCACACACCGAGAGAAATTTATGGTATCTTTAACCATGTTTTAACCATATTTTATATTTCGCTGAGAGGACAGAGAAATTTTATAGTTACAGTAACAGCCTAAAATGTAGTGCAGCTTACTGATATTTTTGCAGTTGCGTTAATATTTTCGATATGGTAAATGCAACCACTGAGCTTACGAGCATACCTATATTTTACGTTGGAATTTTTATTTGGATAAAGGTCGTAATTTACAGTTTTCACGTTCTAACTTGAAAGTTATGAACTTTATGCCAAAAAAAATTCCAACATAAGTTGTTGGTTTTAGCTGACAAATTTTTATGAAATGTGCTACGAAATCCTATCAAAACATTTAAGAAAAAAAAATTGTTTGCACCTACAATTCATTCATTTTGGATTGCGTCAAAAATCACCGAAAAATCTGCAATTTTTTTCTGCTCCTTTCATTTATGTGCGTAGTGTACATATACCTACATTCGAGGACTTCTTCGTTCTCGAAACGAACCACCACTAGAAAAAAGGTAATTGTGCTCAGAACAGCCAGATGTGTTGATAACCGTTCCTCATGGTCTTCCCGTAGCTTCTCTTCTTTAATACCCTCGGTTTAAACGTAAGTAAGGTAGCGAATTGCCGGATTAATTCGTATTAGGAATAGTCAAGGATCCTGGGGATCCTCCCTCCCCTCCTATCATCTGTCCCACATATTCGATCTTTCACTTCGATTACACTGGTAAACGAGCTGAACGTAAGAAGATTCTTGGGAACAAAAAAAATGGAAGAAAGGTTCCACCCTACAACGAAAATTCATCAGCTATCTTTGATTCTAACCCCATGAGTCGCGGAACACGTCAAATCGTCAACTTCATCTGATTCGAACGATTTTGCGTTCAAAAAGTACGTTATCAGCAATTTTTAATCGGTTCCACGTGAAAATCACCGAAAATAGCGAAAAACAGGTAAAAATACCAAAATTCATCCGTTTTCGTGGATTCGAACGCCATAAGTCGCGAAACAGACTAAATCGCAATTTTCAGCTCATTCGAACGATTTTTCGTATAAAAAGATCGTTATCCACCATTTTCCATCGATTTTACGTAAAAATCACCAGAAATCGAGAAAAACCCGTTGAAACATGAAAATTTATCATTTTTCGTGGATTCTAACTCCACAAGTCTTGGAACATGTTAAATCGTCACTTTCAGCTATTTGGAACAATTTTTCATGCCCACCACCTACATTTTCGCGCATTTCCTATCGATTTCACACGTAACAGTAAAAAAAAAACAGTTGGAAGTACACAAAACCTCGCAATATCTTTCTCGACTAACGAATTCCCTAGGGAGGAGCGGAGTGATCCTCATAAGGACTTTGATCACCAGGATGGAAACTTTGATCGTGAGTTTTCACGAAGTAAATGAAAACCAGTGTATAGGTAAGAAGCGAAGAGGAATGGAAAGGGATGTTTTCGAATCAAAGCTTCGAATAAAAATGAGAGCCAGTCACGGATTGGAATGACGGTTGTACACGTATAATAACGAAGACGCGAGTACGTGTTTCGGAGTACACGATGATTCCTGCAGGATACCCCTTCAAACCCTTAACGTCGAGAGTCCGTTCGATCTCTTTTTACTTTTTATCGCTCTCCCCCCCCCCCCTCCTCCTCCCTCGCCCTTTTCTCTCTTTACCTTTACACTGACGAACGTACACACGAACGAGGCAAACGAGGTGGAGAGTGACGTCGGAGCCATAGGATTGTCGGCATAACGCCAAGATCCTGGCAAAACTTTCCTCCTGCCATCAGGGAATATCAACTTCCCCTTTATTTTCTTCTCGAGCTCCGAAGCTCCGATACTCAATTCCCTGTGTCTCCTCTCTTCTCGCTCCCACTTTTACCCATCCTGTTATCCCTTGAACCATCCCATCCTCCACCTCGGCTCGTCCCTCTCTTCTGGCTTCCATCTCATTGCTATCTGAAAACGTGATGGGAGTTTCGCGCGTCAGGTGAGTTCAACTGCTCGATGCTCGCACAATTCGATCGCGAGTTATTGAAATTTTAGTCACGTATCGGCCAGGCAGACGGTAAATTGGTAAAAAAACGGTCAGTCGGTCTATACGTGTAGGTAGGTGGTTGCTTCGAAGCCTTAATCCACCCAATGTTGACTATCAGCAAATTCACTGGAATTTTCACTAGCCCAATGTTCATTTTCAACCCTGAACGACCTCGAAATCACCTTCTATTGGTACCATTCCCTTCCTCGTTCATAACCCTTTTTTTCAAAGACTTCCAGGTCTAGTTCACTTCGGGAATCAGAAAAGCAAAGATGGAATCGGCTTCGAAGTAACGTTCCCTAGCTGGGCACGTATGAACCCGGAACTTCACGAATTCAACAGATCAGCCTCGTATTCGAACTCTCCTTCGAACAGCCACTGAAAATCCTTCTCTCTCAACGTCCACGAAAAAAGGAACGCGATATCCTGATACAGGATAAAGCATTTCTTTATTTTTCGATCGTGATGGTCCGCGAACTATCGACCCATCGTATTGGGAATCATCGAGCCGAGAAACTTTTCCAACCGTAATGCACGATCGGGTATTAACGACTCAACGTATCCTGGAAATTTCATCCTCTCGACCAAAGAAAATTGAAACTGTACACCAGTCACGTGAATTTCGGTGAAAATATTAACTGGCTAGTTCTAAAGCTCTCTGGCTTTACTTTTTCGCCTCAATTTATTACTTTATTACAGAGCTTGGTGCTCATTTTTCCGAAACTACTGAACCGGATGTTATGAAATTTTACTAGAGTTTTCTATAATTATTACAAACTTTTGATTTTCACTGTTGGTTTTTTTGTCAAAAAGTACTGGAAAAACGTGGAATTTTGTTTTTTTCTCTTTTCTCGCAGCTGTTCTGTTATTTTTGCGTGTACATTGAAAATTGTAGTTCAATCGGTTGATAGTGATAGGCTAAACCTAAAAATTAAAAATTTGTGTTTTGGATGGCCCAGTATCTGAAATTTCAACAGCAGCGCGTTTCCACCTACTTATCAAGGCGTTGCATTCAAATGGTATTTTCGTGTGTTAAAAGTGCATAAAACATGTAATAAAAAAATGTTTATGTATTTAAAAAAGCGTATTCGTTTAGCCTAGCAAACCCTGCATCGATATCTTTACTCATCCATATAAACTACTCAAAACAAAATAGGGCCCACCACGATTTTTTCGTAAAAAGTATTGTCGTGTTGTTTCACTCTTATTAATGGGCAAGTTCAAGTGTTTCACTATAAAACTTAGATGTTTATGAGTTTTTATCATTCTTTTGAAGGCTTTTGATCGCTCATAAACGCTTTAAAAATCAGCTGGGTGCTAACACCCCAGGAAGTGTTCCAAATTCCCACTCGATTGGAAGTGTTCCAAACAGGCTCAGAGAATGCATACGTAACCGAGGAGGACCCACACGATACTAAAGATACTCCAGTGTAACCAACCGTATTCGTTTAAGTAACAAAAATCAAAATTATTAAGTTCGCTTTTTTAAAGGTTAAAGTTTAACTTTTCATCTCCATGTGCATTTGTAAGAAAATAAATGTTTTTTTTAATCATTCAATTGGTTTAAACAATTGATAACAGTTTACTCTCAACATATCTAACCATAAAAAGTTAACTCGTTTATCAATTATAATTTTCGAGAATAAAA
>JAPYZJ010001010.1:0-65788 GCA_030522765.1 Ophioninae sp. B BG-2022a | reverse complement strand
CCCCCCCCCCCCCCCTCCTACTCACCCAGGTGGTTTTTACTTTGAAAAACCGCCGAATACGCGAAAACAATTTTTCCTATTTAAAACAACGAGATGGTTATTTCTTGAATCCTTCATTCCTGGCTATTGTCCTTTTTGCTCCGAAATTTTTCTAGATTTCTTTGTTTTGTTTTCTTTTTGTTTTTTCCGTTAGTCCCCTAGCCGCTCGTTCGATTCGCAAATGATCGTCGGGAGAACAAAGCGGATTCCTATTTCCTTGGCTCTAGCGCGACGTTTCGCTCGACACCTGTCCGTTCTTTGGTAATTTTTCTAAATCGTGTCGAATTGTTGATTTACACGCGCCCGCGTACACACACACGCACATACACGCTTTTTTTTTTACCTCGTCGCCTTTCTCACTTCAATCCTGATGAACGTGACGAATCTTTGTTGTTTATTGCGATTGATGCGAGATGTTGACTCTTCGTTGACTTATGCATCCTTCTCACATACCGTTTATGTCGATCTTAAGGTTGCCCGTTTTTTTCTCCCTTCGATCCCTGAAAGAAAACGAACAAAACCAAATCAATCCAACCGATCCGGTGATCATTGAATTTTCTGAAAGGGATAAAGTGTTTAGATGTTTTTTTTTTTTTTTTTTTTTTTTTTGAAAGAAGAAAGATGGCGTTCAGGAACGTCAGTCTCGCGACTAGATTTCGATGATTTTTCTTTTCGATACCCTCGAATGAAAAAGATACCGGCAAGATTATTAGTGCACTTTCAACGAAACGAAAGTTCGATCGGAGTCCATCGAAGAATTCACTGAAAGTCCAGGGGAGATGATGAGTTCGCGAGAAATCGTTATCAACTGACATTCTCGAATCAAATCTAAGCAGCTAATGAAATCCTAGTAAAAATGTTGTTGTTTATACATTTAAAAGTCCACTTTAACTGCCTGATAAAACCAGAGTAAACAAAATGGTAGAGATTCTATCAGGAATTGATAGAATTATTAAGGTATCTCTCGTCAATCAATCATCAACATTTCTCGTTAATAATAATTCAATAATAATCCTTTGATACGCAGAACCCAATTAATATTAAGGTACAATTTAGAGACTCGTCCAAGATTCCCAGGATTGCGTGAACTCGTCAATCGGGGGGGTACCCCGATCGTCGAGCCTGTGGCGATTTTTAAATGACAAAAAACTAAGTTTTCAATTTTGTGCTGCGTCCCTTTTTCGTCATCTCGATCGATTCAGCGCTTACGTGTATTCTAGAAAGAACGAAAAAATTCTACTAGCTCAAAGAAGAAGAAGAAGAAGAAGAAGAAGAAGAAGAAAGAAGGAAGCTAGGCAGGAGGGCAAATGGTGACTCTGCTACGGGGATGGCTTTAGAAAATAGCGCGTGTACGCGTGAACCCTCATTACGTTGCGGTGGGGGAGACGAGGAGAGGAAATTCAAAACGCGAGGAGGGAAGAGGTCGGAGGTTGGCAGGGTCGAATAAGACGAGAGAGGAGGGTTTCTGGCATAGACGAGCGTCTGCAACCCCTTTTTTGTTCTTTCATGCTCGAGACCGGAAGTAAAAAAGAAACAAGGGGGGAAAAAACGACGGAACAAAAAGAAAAAGCCAATGCACCGTTTTTTCCATCTTTTTGGCCGGTGTTGAGGGAAAAACGTTTGAGACCCTCCGGGGGTGTTCGTCTTCCCTCCAGCCCCACGCTTCACCGTCATCCCTCTTTTCGTCTTCCTTCACTCATCTCGCCATTCGTCTCTCTCGTTTTTCCTTTCTCCCCTGGGTTTGTATTACGTACAGTTTACAGTTGACCGTCCAAAATGGAGGGGATAAAAGGTACAAAGGGCCTCCCCCTCCTCTCGTCGCTTCCTCGTTCACCCTCTCGTTGCTTCTGGTCCCATGAAACGCCCTCAATGACCTCCCTTGTGCTTTCGTACTCCCACGAGACAAGTCGAGAATTTTAATTTACGCGAAGAGCAGGAGATAGCCGGATAGAGGACGCGGAAGATGAGCCAACCCGATGACGGGGAAGATGGAGTCGAGTCGTGGTAGTTTGAGAGACTTCTTCAGGTTTTCAGGATTTAAAGATGGTTTTTTTCTACTTTTTTGGAAAAGGAATGAGCAATAACGAGCGAAGAATCAAAAGCCCTTAATGTTCAGTCGAGAAATTCGACCGAGTTTTCGGAATGAATTGCGCTAGGGATTCGATGATGTTTCGGGAACTCCCAATTGGGAATTAGACGTTCGGATTGTGGCTGCGGATTTCCAGAAACGCGCCTCTTTCCAGATTACATAGCCAGATTATGTGCGTCTGGCTAATTCACTTCGGAAATCATTTTCAACCCCAGCTGCCTCAGGAGATATTCGAAATGACATGTATTTTTGAAACACTTGATAATATTCATTAGATATGACAAATACTATCGGTTAATTGAAAACTGGAATGTCAACAATTTTTTGAGTCCTCAATAATTCATCGTTTTATTAATTTATCGATAAATCGCTGTATTAATTTATCGATTCATCATTGCAAGTGTGTTCCATCACGGTGTTATGAAAAACCAATAAATAAATCGTTTTTTATTGAAACAATGAGAAGGGACAGACACTTCGTGGTTCGAACTAATATCTCTAGGTGCACGTGAAAATATTTTTCATACGCTTTATCCAAAATTGATTTTTATGTTGACCCATAAAAATGGGTCGATATTGAGTATTTTATTAATAATAATAATAATAATAATAATAATTAAAAATAATAAAATAAATATTTTAGAGGTACAAGTGCATAATCGAAAAGCTTCGCGTACTCTGTCCGTTAATTGTTCAGGCATAGTTATCTTGGCAGCAAAGAAAATCGTTAGCGTCACTACAGTAAGTAAAAAAATATATCGTTTTTGTTTAAAGTTTATTTACCCTTTCATATGCAGGCCGTTATCGTCTCGAATTAGTCGCAAAGTCCCTCAAACTACCTTAAAAGAAACAAAATAAAAAACATAACGATCTAGGCTTATTCAACAAAACGGAGATCAGCTCGTTAGTTATTTTTTTTTTCCTCTATACGCAAGAAAGAAAGCTGGTCGATTTTTTTCGCAAAGCGATTGGTGTCTACTGCATTATCTATTTCCGTGATTTTCGGATTCCGACGATTACGTATGAGAGGGGGGGGGGAAGGGCTGAAAACCAAAAACGAAAAATTTATCGTTTTCGTTACTTGGAAAACGGAAGGACGGAAACGCAAACGAATCAATAAACAAAAGGAACGACCTGAAACCATTTCGCGATTACTTCGAGACCGTTTCGTGGAAAATGCAAAGATTACAAAAAAATATATATATATATACATATAATAACAGAAAACCAATGACGGGTTTGGGCGAATTTTCGACGATTGAAAAAATTGATGGCTTCGCGGACGATTCGAAACGATCGTTCCTCTACCGCCCCATTGATTTTGGAAATTTAATCCGCGAGCGCGAGTGCGGTAACTCTATCGATGATATTTTCGAATTTTGTTGTTGTTGTTGATTTTTCATTTTTCATTGGCGAGTCCACTGTGAATAGTTTGGGCACCGGTCGAGTGGCAAAATATGTCATTGGGAAATGAAATAATTTTGTTGTTTTTTTCATTTCTCCGTGCCTCGTTGCAACGTTAGAATAATGAATTTTTGTTTGTTCTGATAATAGAATAGAGTTGAAAACCTACTTCGATCCAGAGATTTGTAAAGCCCACCTCGGCCATTTTCGACTTTGCATATTCGATTCGTATCGGTCCCCGGTCGGAGGAGAGGAGTAGGGATCCCTGGAGTGCTGCCATCGCTTGGGCAGCGTAGCGTACGTCTTGAAATTCGACAAATGCCACGGGCGAGCCTCCCTTCGTGTGCATACGAAGCCGACAGAAACCAGTAAAACTGTGCACAAATAAGATAAGCGTACAGATACGTGCTTTTTTTAAGAACCTTTTTTTTTTTTCAAAAGTTCATTCGCTCGTACCCTTCTCGGAAAAGATGTCCGGATTTTGTATTTTTTTAATTTTATTTCAGCAATTCCGTAAAACATTTGTCGAAAGAAATTTATGATTTACAGTTGCAATATTCAGACAAATTTCGATCACTCGATTGCTCGATGTTTATTCATTTTTGCGAGATTTCTACTTGATTTTCTCCGAGATGCAAAACGGAATCTCACCCACTTCCCAACTACTCAAAGCTCTGATATTTTGCGAACATGCAACTAAGAGGTGACAATGCACGATCCAACTTTAAAATAATGTCCTTCGATTATTCAACTTTTTATGGTAAATCTGACGTAAAGGTGATATATGTAATCGGCTATATGAAAATTCACTATTACGTACAAACAAATTCGTCGACTCTGTTAGATTTTTTAATGAATCAATTTTTTTAAATAAACACCAAAAGACAGGAAATAATTTTCGTAGAAAAAAAGATTTTAAAGAAAACAAGGTTTTGTATGATGTACTAAACAGTAGAAAATGTTATTTTTACCCACGACGAAACGGAGCAGGTATATGCGTTTGGGGTGAGAGATGTTTGTGTGTTTGTGTGTGTGTTTTCGTCAAGTGACTTGCACGCGACTATAAATAAAAGCTTGGGGCGCTCAAAGTTCAGGTATATAGTCTTTGATTTACACAAATAATTTGATGTACCAACTGTACCTAATTTACTGTAAAAGAACCCTAAATTTCTTAAATAAAGATCTTGATGACTGAGTATAAACTGGGGATAATCATGTCTCAAATGAATTGAATTTGAATTGAATCAAACTTTGTTAATAAAATATCATTCACGAAGACGAATTGAATTTGCTAATGAAATTGATTGATTTCGCTTAATTTTAATTAAGTTTACTGATTATTGCTTTTATTCATAGTCACATAAAGGTGGTAAGAAAAGTTATTTTCTACTTTTTAGTGCATTACATGACAACTTGTTTTTTTTTCTTTTAATTTGTTTTTTTTTTTATACATACGAATTATTTCTTTTATTTCGCCAGTTTCGTAAGATCGTTTGTCAATACTGTCGTATAGTTCATAATGTTTTTACGATAAAGAAACGCTGTCAAATTTACCATTTCGTATTGTTTATTCGATTTTTAAACGTGGAATAGTTTGAAATCGAAGTTCTGAAAAGGATTTTGATCGTTGATGCAATTTTTAAAAACTCATTTCTCGAAACGTTTGTTAAAATTTTGTTTTAAAATTTCGTTACTTTTGTTTCGCACAAATTGAGCAATTTACTGTTGCGTTAAACGATAAATAATTTTTAATAAGATAAATAATTGATAGACATTCGCGTTACTCGTGAAAAGCGGGATTCAAAATGGACTCTAGTGTTTTTTCAAATTTGCCATGGATTCTAATGGATTTTCCATGTATAATCTCGCGATTTTCCGCTTGAATGAACGCGAAGTACTCGCGTGAATCGTTTTTGAATTACACGCTGGATCTGAAAGAATTTCTACAGTGCGTTTCAACGTCAAGCTACGGTAAAGCTGGCTACGAAAGGAATCATTAGAATAAAATAAAGGACATACCAAAATATATGCAAACGAAAACGCAAAAAATAATAATAAATCAATGAAACAACGAAAATAAAAAATTTGAATTAAATCTGTGGGACGACCGTGTCTTTTACTATACGAAAAAATATTGTCGTAACTCTCGAAATTTAGTAATTTTTCATTTTAAAATAAATATGATCGAATACTTTTTGGTCGATCGATTATATCGGATGTTTCGTTGAAACTTAGGAACACAACGAAGTTGAGCGAGTTTCAGAGTTCTCGCAACGACGTTGGAAAAAACGAGTACTTTCAGCGCGGGAAAGGGGAGTAACGGTAGAGGAGTCTCGAGTAATCGCGGTCACTTTGCGAAGACGGAAAGAAACCGTCGTTTATTGCAGAAATAAATCTTCCCGGCATTTTAATTCCCCCTTAATCGTGTTTTTTTTGACCGCACAAAAGATCGTCGCGCCGATTTCGCAATTGAAAGAACACTCTCCTACGAATACTGTTCGTAAGTACAATTATTTTTTTGGCAACAACACAAATTCGCAGCTTGTAGGTACCTAATTACGAATATATTTTTGAAGAGGCGAATTAAAATTTAACGAGTGTCAAGCCGTGGCCATTTTCGATCAAGCGAATAGTTCGTAGTGTTATGAAATTTCGTAATATTTTTCGTCGAATTTTTGACACTTTGCTTGACATTAAAACGGGTTTCATTTTTTGTTGTTGTTGAGAAATTAGGGATTCAAACTTCAATTATTAATTTTGAATGAATTATGAGAAAAAAGTCTTATCGATTGGCCGGTCAATCAAGTTTATTGTTCGTTTTGTTAATTAATCGATTTGTTATTCGTTCTCACGCTTCGTAGTTTATTTATCTGCAATGCAGCTTTTATCGGATGCAGCGGCGAGTGTTTCGTTTAATAAATTTATCAACTCATTATCTTGGCTGGTCGATGCGTCGACGTTGTTGGCACATTTATTCAGGACTATGTTGAATTATAGGACTGGATACTGATGGGATATTGTTTCATTGGTTAGTCAAATTTTTGCCATAACAGTCAATGACGAATGGCTAATAGGTTGGCGCAGTGAACGATAGATCTATTCGTTTTGTACAGAGTTAATTACCGTGAAGTTAATGAAAAATAGATGACGGCCTGTCCGTTTTATTTCTACATCATTATTTCGATCGTAAACAGAGATGGTAAGAGATGTTTGTCGAGGATTGTAGAGTATAACGATGCAAAGATGGCTACCACTTTCATTTCATTTATTCAAATTTCAATTTTGTTTTACAAAAATACTTTTTGCATTTATAAACGGATAAAGTATATATAAAATCATCCTTTCCTTATATGATAAGGAACAATCAAAATTATTCTTTTTTGTACAAAAAAGGATAATACAAATGATCCTCTTTTTATGAAACAGGATAACAAAAATGACCCTTTGTTTTACACTACCGGAAAAAATTAAGGGATCAAAAAAAAAATGCTAAATTTTAGTCGTTTTTCAAGCGGCTGTATCTTCGTTAAAAATTATCGTATCGGACTGAGCACAAAAGCAATTTGAAGCTTGAAGTCTCTAGTTTCGAGATTTCGTAATGGACAAATTTTCATAGCCACCTGTATCGCTCAATCCTGAGGAATACATTGAAAGAAAAATGTTCCAAATTTTATCGTTTTTTCTTTCTGGTACAAAAACATGTCCAAATTTTTTTCGATTAATTCACTGCATGGATCGAATACCTTGTTTATTCTGCTTTAATTTCCTTTCTTGTACATCTCAATACGTCCATATTTCGCTGAGATATTGAACTTTGAATGAAAAAGGATCCTTTTGTCTTTGACCATTGATATCTCAGCAACCAATGGTCACACAGAAATTTTAGGGTGAGTTTCGGAAACGTGAATAAATTCTCTACAAAGTTGAAGTATTCATCCTTCGAATAAAAAATGTCTTTCATCCGCTACATCGTTTTGATAAATCCGGAAGAATTAGGGATTTTACGTTTTTTTGTACGATGACCGGCTAAATTGAAATTATTGGGGTTTCCATTAACTTGAAGCATGCTTTCTACAGTTCAATATACCCAGCAAAACCCCAGAAGTTTCAACTGAATCCATCGAGCCTATTTTTCGTTTCATTCAATCAAACTTCTGAAAAAAATTAAAGGATCTCTTCTTTGTTCTCTAATGCGCATAATCTTTAACAAAACGAAAAAATATCTTTTCCTTCACTTTTTCACGTTTGTTTTGATGAAAATATCCAAATTAATGAAAAAAAATCATTTGAAGACGGAATTTCAAAAAAAAAAAATTTGTTGCAAATTTTTTCTTTTTGAAATATTTTTAAAATTTATCTCAGGGAATGTAAAAATCAATCACCGCTGGCATTAGCATTACTCAAAGCGTAATACTAATGCCTGCGCAACCTCCAATTACGTGGATGTTGTGGAGGCAGATTTACGGTCCGTGTGCTTGTTTGTTTGGGTTTGTTTGGGTTCGTGTGTGGGTGTGCGTGTGTGTGTCACACATACGCACATACATACACGCAACCTCCATGTGGTACGCGTCGGGTAATGCTAATGCCGGCGATGATTGATTTTTACATTCCCAAAGGTGAATAAAAAAAAATTCCAAACAAAAATTTCCAACCTTTTTTTTAAACATTTTTTTTTCATTAGTTTGAATATTTTCATCGAAACAAACGTGAAAAAGTGAAGAAAAGGATATTTTTTCTTTTTGTTAAAGATTATGAGCATTAGAGAACAAAAAAGTGATCCTTTAATTTTTTTCAAAAGTTTGATTGAATGAAACAATAAATAGCTCGATGGATTCAGTTGAAACTTTCTGGGATTTTTATGGGTATATTAAACTGTAGAATGCATACTTCAAGTTAATGGAAACCTCAATAATTTCAATTTAGCCGTTCATCTTACAAAAAAAACGTAAATTCCCTATTTTTCCGGATTTTTCAAAACGATGTGGCGTATGAAAGAAATTTTTTTTTTAAAAATGAATACTTCAGCTTTGTAGAGAATTTATTCAAGTTTCCGAAACCCACCCTTAATTTTTTGTGTGACCATTGGTTGCTGAGATATCAATGGTCAAAGACAAAAGGATCCTTTTTCATTCAAAGTTTAATATCTCAGCGAAAAATGGACGTATTGGGATGTACAAAAAAGGAAATTAAAGCTGAATAAACACGGCATTCGATCCATTTGGTGAATTAATCGAAAAAAATTTGTCGATGTGTTTGTACCAGAAAGGAAAACCGATAAAATTTGCAAACTTTTTCTTTCAATGTATTCTTCAGGATTGAGCGATACAGGTGGCTTAGAAAATTTTTTCATTACGGAATCTCGAAACTAGAGACTTCAAGCTTCAAATTGCTTTTGTGCTCAGTCCGATACGATAATTTTTAACGAAGATGCAGCCGCTTGAAAAGCGACTAAAATTTGGCATATTTTTTTTATCCTTTAATTTTTTCCAGTAGTGTAAATAAAAAAGAATAATTTTTCATAGTTAGTTGGTAGACCAAACGATAACATTATCCAGTGTTATTTGCCTTACGATGATCATGATTCGATGGCTATCATAGATAATACACTTCACGTAGAACTTTTAAAAAATATGCGCCGGGACTGGAACGTGACTAGACTGAAGTTGAAAAAAAAAAGAAAGTACTCGGCGCCGCGCTTAGATCGATATCAAGGTCCAATGCAGCACTACGCTAAGGAATTTCTTCAATTGAAAAGAAACGTTCCCTTTCGTCATACGAATTGTTACGCGTCTTTGAAATAATGAAAAATTCAAAATTTACGTCAATTTGTCAATTGATAAGCAAAAATGTGGAAAATTTTGAAATTACAATAAACTCTGATTTTACTGGAAATCAAATAGCATTTTCGTTTTGGTTCAGCGTAGACACTCAAGTTTCAATTTTTTTCGTTCAGCTCGGACATGTGGTTTTTTTTTCGTAATTGATGACTTTCTGCATTCCATCTGCTGCATTTTCGATTCCATATTTTTATTTACAGATTAATGTAATCGATTACTTGGACGTGGTCCAAAGTCATATTTCCCGTCAAACCTTTTTTGACCTCGGTCTTTCATTGTGCATTTCTTGATTGGCAACATCCATTGGTACAGAATACCAAGTTACATCAGTACGAACCTATAATTCCCATGTGTACTCGCTACAGAATTGAATTTTTATTTTTATCACATTTCCCTTCAGAACGAAATATTTTTGGGAAAACGAAGAGTGTCGTTTGATGAAAACAAATCAAATGTATCAAGATGAATCGTCACTGATTATTCGACGCTTTGATCGAATGTTCTTCCGAAAACTGCAAACCTTTTTTCATAACGCATATTTTTATAGTCGTTTATTTTGTCCCAGGACATTTCGCGGATTATTGGAGAAGGAGGAGGAGGAGGGCTTCGGGGGTTGAAAATAGGACACGCGCATATGCACCCACATGGAGATAGGAATATCGATTTAACGCGTTGAATCACGAATTACCCTCGGGCGTACACGGATTGTCCATTTCCCCCGTAATATTATTCAAACAACTCGATCGACGTCGCCCCCCCCCCCCACCCAGCTTGTTTTCCTTCCTCACGTCGTGCGCATAAAAGTAGCCATTACTTTTTCCCTCTGTTTGCAAATGCTCTTTTATCACCAGATCTAGGCGCCTTTGCGAATGTTCTTGCACAAAAATTTCCGTGTAAAAATTTGAGTTGAAGTAAGCACTTTTCCTGATCTGTCTTCTCGAGATAATATCAAGCTCCGGTCCGTCCTCCACCCTGGAATTGGTTCCCGATGTAACGGGTTTAAGACCAAATCTTGATTCGCTGTTCTCCTCCTGGGGAACTCATCAGGAACTGGTCGGAGAACGAGCGGTAAATAACCAGGAAAATTGCAGTGAAAACATCGTGAAATCAGAAAGAAACAAGGAAATGAAATATTTACGCGTTTCGGGGTTGAAAGAAATTAATTTTTTAAATTATTTTTTAAGTTTTAATTAGTTTTCAAAACATTAGCTCTTAAATTAGTTTAACATTTTTCAATTTTTAACTCCAAATGATTTTTGATTAATTTTTAAAAAGTCCTGCGAATGAAGGATTTTTTAAAGGCAGGTTGCTACTTTGAAACTTTGAAAAAACAGAATTTTGATTCTTCTTTTTTTCGAAAGAAAGAATATTAACAGCTGTACAAAATTATGCATACTTCGCGTTATCATCGTGATGATTATTATGGGGTTTCGAATGAGCTTGCATTTCTTCTGCCTTACTTATTCTTTAGCTCGTTCGCTCGGTCGCGTTTGGTCAAACGGTTACGAGATTTTTCAATTAAAAGGTGTGCTCTCGTAATCCAATTAGCTCGTGTTACTAAAATATGAAGATTATTCACTCCGTTGCGTTAGTAATGGCAGGCATGTAGCAATAATGAGCATTGTTTCGACAACAAATGAAGAAATAATAATAAGTTTGATCATGTTAATTACGGAGAGAATCAGAGCGAGGGAGAGAGAGGAAAAAAGAGCGATGGAGAGTGGGGAGGGCCAAGGGGAGGGGAAAAAAGTTGCGATCGTGAGAAAGTTTAGAGCTTCGTCGTCGAGTCTTCTCAGTTCGTTCAGCGTCGTTACACATTACTTTGCTATAATAATACAAAGGACGAGCGCCACAATCTCGCGCAGTCTAGCTTATTTCACGCTCGCGGAGTTAGTTCCGATGAACCGCGTAACGAATAACTCGTGAAAGCGAGGCCAGACAATCGCTTTTTTTTTAATGAGATTCTTGCTGGATCGTTTCATTTTTTTTGTGTTGATTTTTTATCATTTTTATTCGTATTGCTGGTTTGATACCTTTCTCTCTATCTCTCATGATGATATAGGTAAATTTCAAAGAAAATTATAATTGTTATAAATCTCCGATTTGTCCCACGATTGTTATCAGGACATGAAATACCCTAGTAAACCTATCAATCAATGTCTGTCCGTCGCTCTGTTTTTCTCTTTCCCACTAAAATAGTTATCAAGGTTTGACCTTGACGAGAATTGTTTTTGGTCATCCTCAGCTTTATAAATAACATGAAAAAGCTTGAGGTAATTGCGAATGGATCACTATCCAGAAATGTAGACAAATTTTCATCGATTTTCAATTGTAAAGAATTTTCAACTGCGAGAGGGGAGCGGTGAAGTGACCATTGCAATTTTGTCTTCATTATTGCTCTCAGGAAAATTTCCTTTTCAAATCCCCTACTCTGCTACCTCTGACATGAGCGTCCAAGTGTTTGTAAACGTCTCATTTCATCGCGTATTTTCGGGAACTTCAAAACCCCATAATTCATGGAATAAATGAAAAATATCAAGCTGCCTAGTCGGAATATCATTAGTGGTGACGAATCACAGCAATTTAGCTTGACAGAATATTGTAACGGGGTGGTGCCCTACTAATCCATAATTGCTAAAGTTCATTCTCGAAAGTTAAAAAAGATCGGGGAGCCCATTCAGGGCTGATCGGGATCCGTTTGCAGGTAACTTTTCGCGTCGCCCTGTATACGCTGAAGCCCTTTTCGAATAATCGGCATCTAGTTCGGGCTCGTTTAGGTCTAATCCGATTATTCATTGTCGAAGGGTGAAAAATTCTGCTACAGATGGGAAAACAGGAAGGTGGGGGTGTCGTTTTTGTCCGGTCAGGCTCGGGCTCCCCTTTCGGAGCGTATCTTCAGCATCGATTGAGCCATACTTTGTACATCAGCCCGCCATACAACCGGATCACTGGTTCTCAGTTTGCCACCTAAAAACTCCATCACCGTTGCGTTTTCGAGGCCCAGACAGGGAAACCAAGCTGGTGCATCGTCCCGTATAATTTGTAGGGTCGCGACCCTCCCAAGCCTTGAAAGGAACGTCGCGCGACGGAAATATATACACCTAAACGCCCTCCCGCTCTTGCGCCCTTCTTAATTATAATGCCAGTGAAATTTGCTCGAGAGGGGCTTCCGGTTTGCCTTTTGCAACGAGAAATCTCGTTTTAAAGACTCGACTCGTTCTATTTTATTTTCGAACGTCACTCGAAATATGCCAAAATATGCGGATAAGGCTTGCTCCGAAAACGACCAAAAAAAAAACAACGAAAAACCGAAACGTACCAAAATAACGTTGGATCGAAGCAAACAAACAAAAACTTGGAAAAAAAAATGAAAAAATTAACGAAACAAAAGAAGGAACAAGAAACGTCAGAAAAGAAAATGCAAATTCGCGTTGGAGGGTTGATTCGAGGCAACGGAATATTGCAAACGATCGCGGCAAAGCTCGTCACATTGGTTACTCTGCTTACCTGTTGAAGATCTCGTTGAGCTCTTGTTCGGACACGAATTGGCCCAAATTAGCGACGAACAACGTCGAGCACGGTGCGTTGCTGACCGCTATACTCGGCTGGGACGAGGATGATCCTACCGGCGATGCCAGTGCCGGGGATGGTAGAAAGTGCGGCAGAGATGCGTGTATAGACGTCAGTGTTGTCGGATGTGGCAGAGACATGGGCGCCTGTTATTTGTTTTTTTTTTTCAATCGAAATACAAGAACAAACGAACGATCGTGTTAGTATTCATTTTGGAGCTGTTTTTTTGTTTTTATCTATACGCAATTGTCAATGACTGTTCTTTTTTCGATCGAGAGAAATGTGACGTCTCTTGATCGCGTAGAAATTCATTCAGCTAAAATACTAATCGGAATTTAGATTTTTTATTTCAGACGGTAGAAGACGTCTTATAAACTAACTTTGTCCCTTTTTTACTATTTGCGATTTAATTTTTTACCCTCGCGTAGAAATTATTACAAAGGTATCGTGACGTATTTCGCGACCTTACGAAAATCAATACGCTCCTGCAACTCCTCACTCGCGATATGAAAATCACGGAGGTTTCTGCATTATTTATCACGCGACGTTCGCCGAAAATGAATTATCTGAAACTTCGTTTTCCATCCATTTGGGACTTCGTGTGCACCGGATAAATTAATATGATTCGATCTAAAGTAAATTTCCACTGAGAGAAAATAAGTATGATTAGCATTGGCACCCTTACAAATACCACTTTTCATGTAATTTTTATACCGTTGAATTTCTGTACATTTAATTGGCATGAAAATATTTTGTTGATAAATCTGTCTAAATTTAATTCCTACGAATGGATATTGCAGAATCTTTAAAAAGTGAGTTAAGGTTGCTAAAATTGAAACAAATACTTGAATTACGCTGAGATGAAAAAAATAATTTAAGGCATCGCTGGACGGATCGTTGAGGGAAAGGTTAGTCCAAAATGGGGAATTTGTGGGTTTACAAGTGAAAATCGTCTCTTACATGTTTACCCTTACAAGTAGATAATTTAATAATGAATTTACACTTGGAATTGTTGACTTTCCACTTTCAACAATAATTGAAGGTGAATTCGACGATTTTGACATGTGGTCGATTGAGGTTTTGGCAGTGATTGTACTATCTATATTGCAAGCACGCGCCAATTATTTTTTTCATTTTTAAATACAATAAAAAAATTTAGATTACCACATTATTATCCATAATCACCCAAATATTCAATATACATTGAGTTTTCCAATGCTCGCTGATTAATTAGTCGTCCAAACAAACCTTTCACTCTTGAATGAATTCTTGATCCTGAATTTCGATGACACAATATTTCCGGAATTTCGTCGATCATTTAATATCCATCCAGTAATACTTTGACGATTGTAAAATTTTCATTAGTATGGTTACCGCGATTAATCAATTTTTTAACCTACCCTCACCAGGTAGATAACCCTCTACCGGTCGATCTCTCTATAGTTTTTGTCATACTGGCAAAGAAACTTTCAACGCAATTTGGATCGCTATAAACGAATCTTTATCACGAAACAATCTTATCGTATTTTACCCTAAAAACGAAGTAGAAATAAAGCTTGCTCAACATTCCCCTCCCATATCGTTTTTTTTTTGAGTTTCTTGAGGCAACGAGTGGAATAACAACCCAATAATAATTTATTAGCGATCAATAATAATGGCAATATATAGTTTTTTTCGTCGCCAATGAGAAAGTCGATGAACGTTAATTTTCAATTTGGACGTTTCTTATTTCGCGATATACGATGACCTTGCGGCTAAATTAATAATAAAAATAGGATTGATCGACGTTTCGATCTCGGGGGCCTGAGGGAAGCGGAAAGTCGATCGTACCGTGGTATCGCGGTCTCGTGCTTGATACACTATAACCGTGGGTACATTTATACAACTCTAGATGTCTTAAACGACGAGAGTATACTGTTTCCGCTGACCGTCCCATTCGAATCGAGTTTTCTCTCCGTTTGTGCGTCTCTTTGCCCTCCTCTACAGACGCCCACGGATCAAAAGCATCGACGAACATTTTTCCTCTCAGCCAGTATTGAATTGTCCTCGGCTAAGTTCTATTACGATTCAACTTTTCTTTTTTTTTTTTTTTTTTCCTTCAAGCTGAAACGAGAAAACGCGCGTGGAAAATGAACTGGTCTCGTAGCCGAGCTCGCTAATCGATAATATCTTGTCGCGACAACGGTCATTCTTGGGTTTATAGCTGACTCGAGTAAAGCCATTTTTTAATCGTTTTTGTAGATAGTTAAGGTATTGCTCGATGGATATTGAAAAAACGGAAATTCTTGAAAATTTAACGATTCACAGATTTCAATAAAATTATCTAGTAGTTATAAATATCGATGAATTCCGGTAACGAATGGAACTGAATCGCCGCAAATTCGGAAAATATTTTATCATCGAGCGATTGATTGTGGCAAATGTCTAATAAATAATAATCTAAAAACTTAGAAACATTAACGTTTTTAAGTTTTAAACTATTATTAAAAAAGCTATTTGAAAGGCTATCCGTGTATGGCTTTGAATTTGGTAAATCCACGATTCATCCATTTTGGATAATTTTTTTGCCCAGCGGAGTCCATGTAGTAAGGGCGTGAATATTTCTGATAAGGGAAAATTAGTTTAAACGCGTGTTCGTATCACTTCGTGCTATCACAGAAGTACTTGTGAATTTGATGTTTTTTTTTTGGCTGCCAGAACTCGTGTCGAATTCTGGGAATTTCGAAAAATTCAGTTTGCAGTTTTCTTTCGCGCGAATTTTTTTTCATTTGCCCCGAGTTCTTTTTTTCTAATTTTTTCATTTTATGTATGATTTTGATGTAAGATTTATGTAAAAGTTTTAAAAAATTTGATTCATTTATCAAGTTCTGGTGAAAAATTGGTTTCTATTATGAAACTTGTAGTAAACTTTGATGGATGGAAAATTATATTCGGTCTTGCCAGTATGTTTTGTCGCACAAGCTCGGATTTCAACACGGTGCACACGAAGCCTATATTTACGGTATAGTAAATCAGATCGACGGGAAAACGCGAAGTTTCAGGCCAGTAATAATAGAAAATCGATATGGGTCGCGATAACGTTTTTTTTACGTTGCCTCCATTTGTTTTTATAGCCTAGCTTTGTCAGGTGTTTTTCTGCTCTTCACAGCCAATTATTACGGCCGTTGCATTCGCCGCTCCCCGCATGCAAAAATCTCCAAATGTTTGTCGATTCGGGAAATTAATCCCTTGGCAACAGATTTTCTAAAATCAGATTTTCGTGCCACTTTGTGGCATGAATGTAGTTTCGATGAAAATAAGTTGCAGTGAATTGAGACTTACTGGTACTGAGGAAAATAAAAGTCAAAAACGAAAACTATAGTATAAAAATGTTAAATTAAATATATGTATATTAAAAATAATATTTTCTATTTGGATTGAGGATAATAGTTTGGCATAGATTATGGTTTGCTAAATTGTAATCTATCTCGATGTATCCAACCTTTAAGACCTCCAAAAATACCAATTTTTTTTTTGTAAAATCCAACACTTAAACATTTTTTTGAGGTATGTTGGGTCTGTTTTGTAAATTTTATCATTTCAACTGCACATGTATATCCAGAGGCTTCGAGGTTCACGAAATACTCACTAT
The DNA here is from genome assembly GCA_030522765.1 of Ophioninae sp. B BG-2022a. NCBI lineage: Eukaryota > Metazoa > Arthropoda > Insecta > Hymenoptera > Ichneumonidae > Ophioninae sp. B BG-2022a. The sequence goes on along the minus strand of JAPYZJ010001010.1, from coordinate 49,218 downwards.
CGTACAATACTAATTTCGTTTCGCAGTTTTTATCCGCCAGATTAGTCTCGCCGTTTTTCATTTCGAACATCTGATTTTAGATTTGAATCCAGCGATCTCGAACATCACAGAGAACTTATTTTCGTCTAATGAAATGATTTTTCTAATTTTGAAAATCTGATTTCAGATTTCAATTTATTCGATATCCTATTTATTACTTAATAAAATTCGCTGGCCTAATTAAAAAGATCTAATCACTAAACATTCGTCAATTCAATAAATGATCATCCGAATAAAAGGGCCAAAATAATTCGACGCTTATTTTATATCCTAAGACTACAAAAATCCATACTTCCTATTTATATTCAAATAAAATCAGCTCGCTTAACAATGAAATTCTAATCACCTTAAATATTCGTCAATAAAAAAATGAATAATTATTCGATCAAATGGATCAGAATAAAAATTCGATGCTCATTTCATACCCTGAAACTAAACGAATCCATACTCTCTATTAATATCCAACAAAAACTAGCCGGATTGATAAAACAAATCTAATGACGTTTAAATCGGCCAAAAAATGTTTCGATTCTCGTTTCATACCCGAAATATAAATAGAAATAAATTGCTCAATTTTTTCTACACCAAACGGTGTCATTATAAAATACGAAGGTGCACGAGAACGTGCATTAATGAACCTCCGATGAGTTGAAGGTTTTTTTTTTTGTTTTCTCATTTTCTCTTGGCAGTTTGAGAATATTTGGTTTTTCAACGTGAAACTGCGATTCTCAGTGTTTCATGCTTTATCGAGCAGCTGACAGGAACGAAGCGAAAAAAGATAAAGAAAAAAAAAAAAAAAAAAGGAACGAAAAGAGAAATGAAACGATAGTCATGGATCATCACTAACGTGCATCGGGGCGCTCGTCGGCGGCTCCAGAGCTTTGTCTGCAGATAGTCAAAGATAGGAACGTACGGGGACCTGAGGATGTAACGCGGGATGAACGAGAGTCGCGTGTTGCAGCGTCCCCGGCAGTTCACCTGCCGCTGAGTATGCCAAATGATGGTGCCATAATTCCGGTCCACCCGGGAAGAAGGGGCTTCCTAAGTCTGAAAAAATCCATTACAATCACATTTCGAGCATCCGAGTATTTAACGATGCTCGGCTTATCGTTATAATATTATTCACGATCGTTATAATATTACTCCTTTGTAGTTGCATATGCATACGTTACACGTGTGTGTGTGTATACTCGCGTAGGCATACATATAAACGAATAAATGTTAATTCAACAAGTTTTCATCCTCGGGTTCATAATAAATTTAACCGGAAATGAAATTCCTCGTCAAGTGTGCAATCTCGTAAAATTACGCAATTTCTCAATGAAATCGTGACGTCATCGATGTGTCAAAGTATCAAAGACAATGTGGAAGATTCGGTTTGTTTGACTGTGTTTGCGTTGACCATGGAGAAACGGCGATTCACGACCGGTTGGATTTTATACTTAATTTTTCATTATTAATTTAATATCCAATTGCATTCTTTTTTAACTAACCATTTAATCGTTGAAATTGTCTTTAATGTATTTAATTCTTCGTAATTTTAATACGATGTAACCGGATATTTTTCAATATACCTAACTCTAAATTAACTAACTCTTTAACTCTACGTTAATTAGTTCAAATTTAATATAACCATCCATTTTTTATTTTTGGTTTTTAAGATATTATATTTCGATATTCGGGCAGATATTAAATTTTACGAATCATAAACGAAGTTGAAATACTAATGTCTCTCCGCCACTTTGAAGCGAGAATTCGGAGGCGAGGGACGTCTTCTAAAAAATAGCTTTGTCAGCTTTTCCAACCCGCTGCATCTTGCGTTTTTGCAAGTGTAATTTAGAATAAAGCAAGAATCAAGCGTGAGCGTTCACAGATAAAACGCGAAATTTTCCAAATGCCCAGAAGACAATACACCGATTTTAGTAAAATACGATATTGGTCGATTTCCGCTAAAACCCGTATTGATCGATTTACATGAAAATCAGTAGGTACTGATCAATTTTTATGAAAATCAGTATTGACCGATTTATAAAAATCAGTATTGGTCGATTTTCATGAAAATGAGTATCAATTTCAGTAAAAAAAGACGCATTGATCAATTTTATTTAAAATCGGTACTGACCGATTTTTTTCAATAAAAATCAGTATTTACCGATTTTCGGTACTCACCGATTTTTTTCAATAAAAATCAGTATTTACCGATTTTTCGGTACTGACCGATTTTTTTCAATAAAAATCAGTATTTTTCAATAAAAATCAGTATTTACCGATTTTTCGGTACTGACCGATTTTTTTTCAATAAAAATCAGTATTTACCGATTTTTCGGTACTGACCGATTTTTTTCAATAAAAATCAGTATTTACCGATTTTCGTTAAAGTGCCAATAGATCGATTGTCTTGAAAATCAGTATAAAAAAATCCTCGGTACCGATTTTTATTTCTCGGCGCAGAGATCGCGCGGGTTTTCTCGATTTCTCGCGGACCTCGTGACACGGTTGAGAGTACGATGAATCAAAATTGCCATTAGGGTGCGACAGGATCTATCTGATATTACGTACCGATTGCAGCAAGCCTTTTTCGCTCGTCGCGTTTCGCGAGCAGGATGATGGAAGAGGAGGGGTGGGGGTGTAGTTAAAAAGGTTTCGCCATGGGTATGAATATTCATGGAGCCAACGGGTATACACAATGGAAAAACGGGTAGACGTAAGAGCTCCCGCGTATATGTGGTGAAAATTCGAACAACGTTGTTATCGGGCCCGCTGAATATCGCGTTATCGTGTCGCAAAATAATCTCGTCTCGAATGAATATTCCCGGAGCTTCCATTTCAGGGGCCACGTATTATAATACCGGAATAATGCAATGTACTGTACTGAGTCGTGTACTGGCTGTATAAAAGCGATTATTCGTCCCGGCCCGATGTACGGACGCGAAAAAGGAATTTATCGCGAACAATATCTATTACAAGAAGTTAACACGCGATATACGTTTGCCTCGTGTCTAATCGTGCCTTGCTCAATGCGACTGTCCTTGTCAAACGAGATTTCCGCCTGTAACCCGTTATATCGTGTTGATCCCGTAAAAGGTATGCGTTTGAAAAAAAATTAAAAAAAAAAAAACGAAAAACCCTAATTACAGCTGTACGCGGACAATCGGGAAGGAGGACTACTATTGCTTCCTCGTAACAAAAATCAGTTATATCAGTAGTAATATAGCAGAAATAGTAATGACGATCGTATCGTAAATTATTATAATAATTTATATTAGGCTAATTAAAATGTAATTGTATCATTAAAATGTATGAATTTAAACGATATTATTGCTTGAACTGTTTTAATAACATTAGCGATCAATAATACGATAAAAATATGATGCGACAAAAATCAAGTATCGTAATGCCATAAAAATTAAAAATTATCCTCATAATCATACGTAGGGAAAATAGTGTGTGATAAAAATGAACAAAAATAATACATTGAAAAATCAATAACAAAGAAAAAAAATTGTAACGGTTACTGTTTTATTGTTGTGATTGTATTGAAATTATTATTGTTTTTAATAGTCAGAATCTAACCGGCAGTATTATTATAATTATGAAGAATTTTATAAACTGTTTATAATATCGATAATCATAGAGATTATTAGTATTAATGCACTATATTAATTAGTATTATCAGCAAGATCGAGCTCAACCCCCGAGGGTAGGGAAACATTTCCTCGTGCAAACTAAGGATGTGCATTGCTCGGAGCATACAATCTACTTTCATAAGAATAATAGTGACGATTCTTGTTATCTAGATTCTATTGCTTTCGTGTAATAATAATGTTCATAACGTATGTCATATCTGCTTTGTATGGCACAGTATACGTGTGTGTGTGCGTGTGCGCATACATTGCACTAAGAAACACTTCAGTTCTATTTTATATTTCATTAAAAAATACTGATTTCGTTATTAATTTTATTTTAAAAACCGTTTGTCATTTTTTATAGAAAAAAGTAGAAGTAATTGTTAAAAAATCATACAGTTAATCACCAAGAAAATAGGTGGACTGTAGTATTTTCCATTCGAAATTCGTTGATAGTTATTAGCTCAAAGTTATTCGTCTATTAAATGCGGTTTGGTCGATAATGTATATACATATATATATATATATATATATATATATATTGATTCGCTGCGGATGTTAATTATGAATAATTAATTGGTATATCGCTGATAATATTGATGATGCCGGTTAGATACTAGTAAATAATTAAAATGTTAAACACGTTGCTCGGAGTGACATTAACATACAGTTATAATAATAGTGGTAATGTAGAGAAATATTAAAATAAATGTAAACAAATAATTATCATCATAATGATATTATAAAATTATGATCAAATAACAATTATTATTATTATAAATATAATAACTCTCATAAAAAAATAATGATATTTATAAAAAAAGTTTGACACAACTATCAATATTGGTGAAAATTTTGTTACGAGAATTTTGTGAGAAACCTCATTGTTTCCATGCACGAAAAAAAGAAGACATTTCCGAAATGGGACGAGTGTAGGTATTGTTCATACGAAATAATTTGTTAACAATTCGCGCGAACGTTGGTTCGTTTATGAAAAAAACTAAGCTATCTGGGCGGATGAAATGTATATGTTTGCGTCGCGGAAGTAAATCCTGAATAATGAAGTGTTCGATGGTCCGGGTTTCGGGGATAAATGTCAGTTTGGGCTGGACGGTGGATTTCCTCGGGTTACCCGTCTGCGCCGCACCGGCTGCACTCGAATTTTAGCCGGCTCGGGACGCGTTCGACGCCGAGTTTCGGGTTACGTTGTAGCGTTGCCCGGCCAGGTTAGGCGGAGAACTGCACTTTATCGATTCGCATAGCTGACCTCCGATTTCCGAGACACGACCGCGCCAAAGAACATGCACGATGCATCGTTCCAGTCGTACAAGTAGCGCACGACATTTCTATCGGAAAACCATAATGTCCAAAAAAAAACCCGAAGAAAGTAGGTAAGACCAAACAAAACTGTATAAAAATATGACTAAAAAGACGAGAGTTTAAAAAAATGTTCAAATTTCACACAATTGTTAATTCTTTTTTATTTAACAATTCTTTTGTTCTTTGATAATTCTTTTTGTTCTGCAAATTGTTTCAAATTTATTCAATTTGAAAAACAAAAGAATTAGTAAAGTGAGCATGACGAGCAACAATAATAAAAGAGCGATGATGAAATATATAATCTCTGATTTTTAGATGATTATGTCAATTTTACACATTTTGTCTTACTCAACAATTCCTTTTATCTTGTAATTTTTTCTCCAATTTTATAAACTATTTATATTTTGGACAATTGTTCCTCAACACTGTCTGAAATTCGAGCAATGCTCGTCCAAAAAATGGGAAGAATTTAGGTACCGTGAGCAAGAATAATAAACGGACAAGAATTGAAAAGAAATTATTTAAATTTTAAACAACGTTCAAGAAACATTTTTTCTAAATTTTCATAATATGTAAAATAAAAATGATCGTAAAATAACAAAAAATGTGCATTATTAAAATAACCGTGTGATATATAGAATATTAAATGGGCAAAAATCGAAAAGAAATGATACAAATTTAATGCAATTGTTTAAATTTTAAACAATCGTTCTGCAACATTTCTGCTCTCTAGTGTTCTCGTTTGGTCATTATATTCGCGAATATTCAAAAGCGTATTGTCACTATTTCGTCGAATATTCAAAAGCGAACTGTCATTATTGTTGTCGAATGATGAAACGTCATTCTCTTCCTGAATTTTCAAAAATTTTCGTATGCAGGTGTTTCTTAAACTTTCAATCATACCGACACCGAAGGATATTTTGTATTTCCGAGATTGCACATGACGTCACGACTGCGGTACACTCTTTACGCGCTCGGATAATTACTATCCTTGTTTTCTTGCCGAGGTGAAATCTACGCGAGTGTTCACGTAACAGCACTGTTGACACAGCCTTTTTCCCGAGCCAACAAGTTTGTCCATAACTCTTCCTTTTGCCCCGTCACAAACAGCCGAAGAAACGAGACTTGACTGTAGAAATAGACCATGTCATTTGGCCATTCGCAACGTTCCGATTTTTGGAAATTCTAGAAACGTTTTACCGCGCAAAAAAAATCATCAGAACGGACTTTTTTTTCCATTCGAGATGTTCGGATAAACTTCGAGGATGAAAACGAAAAAAAAAAAAAAAAACAATAAAAATAAAACTGAACTCCAACCAGTATTCGTGTTATTAGTTTAGCACTTTTAAACAAATTTACACTTTACAGTTGCGACATTTTCCTAGTGATACACGTGTACACACACATACACACACGCGCGCACACACACATACATATATATGACGTACGCATTTGCGGACTGGAATAAATAAAGTATAAATCTTCCCGCGTTTGTAAATATTCATTTGTAACAGCCATTAGGATATTATTAGCATGTGACCGGAAATGATTGTACGGGTGTAAGGATGTTACGTGGATTATGCATTCCAGTCTTTTGACTATGTCTTATCGTGTGTATATGTATGTATAAAAGTACATACATACATACATATATATATATATATATGTAGAGTGCGTTTGTGAGAGAAAAATTAGTGCGTAACGAGGAAAAAGAGGTGAAGCGAAGAGCCAACAGATAGTGGACGAAACAGGAAAGGATGAAGGTGTGAAAGCGCCAAGTTTCGTGAATTCGATCGATTTTGGAAACGAACGAGGAGTACGAGATAATTGAGGGAGACTCGACAGGGTTGACGAAAGACTCGAAAGTTTCGTTACACGAAGCTCTTGATTGGCGTGGTTGCCAAGATGTTACCAGGGATTGGATTATGCAAGCAAATTTCTCAGGGTCCCATTGAGAACCGACAAAGCCCGAGAGACTTCGGGGTAATCGCGGATTTTTCACGGAGATATTCCTTCACCGATCTGCCATCTGTTGGTGACGGGTAACGGAACTCGGACTTGACGAATTGTGAAATTTATTCGCCACGTCACAATGGCGCAGCAAGTGAGCCGGTGACGTTCGAGGGAATCGGAAAAAATAACGCGAAAAGGACGACACGCTTGCGTTCGTTTCTTCGATAACTGCCGTTTGTTGGTAGAAGTGGAACGCTTGATACGTGCTATACTTGCTTTCCAATGAGGATGCGGCGCTCGATGGCGCCATGTTGGAATTCCCGGAGAATGGAAACGTAATAGGAGGCAGGCTGAAACCGAGCGCTCGGGTTACCGTGCGTTCCGTCAATCAAGTTGAAAACATTCGTTACCAACTTTTTTTTTAATTCCGATAAAAAGGATCGATTAGCGTTTTTATCATTTTCTTTCCGGAAAGAAATATAAAGATTCGCAGTGGTGAAATTTGAACGACGGGCGAATCTCTGAAGGACTCTGACTTCGTGGATGGTTCAACAACGGACAAGCCGTACTTTAGGATAGTTCCGGTATCACGAATAGCGAATGCAGTCGTCCCGCCGAAACTACGAAATTTACGGTCAAACTAGCGATTCGAACAGTTCCGCGCAATGAAGATACTCGGGTGATGGAAACTAGACGAAACTGGATCGACTAACGGTGAAGGTCGTGATTCGAATGGAAAAATAGAACTCAAACTCCACGAACGAGGAATCATCGATATTATACGTGAAGTCATTGCTGTTCAAGAATCATTGGTATCATTTATTGAATCATCGCCATTGAGAATCATTGGAATCATTCGTGATATCATTGCCTGCCACGAATCATCGGCACGATTCATAAAATCATTGCCAACCAGGAATCATTGGCACAAAGTCATTGTCATTCACGAATGATTACCATTATTCATGCTATCAAGAATCATTGTCACGAAGTCATTATCTTTCGAAAATGATCACCATCATTGATGGAGTCATCACCAATAAGGAATCATCATAGAGATTAAGGAATCATTGGCATACTTTCTGAAATCATTCCTATTGATGAATCATTACGATCTGTGGGTTTCATCATCGATAAAACCCACAGATTGCGACATCTAAATAATTTATTACAATTTTTCTTCTGAAAAAAAAAACCATCGTTTGTTGATTCTACCGCGTATAGTCCAATCGAAAAATCCTCGTGAAATCGTCGGAATGAATGTTCCATTCAAAGTGGCAGTATAAGTGGTGACGAAAAGCAAAACGGTGAGGTTAATATGAAAGGCGTGGATGACAACACGACGAAGACTGTGACGAGGAAACTGAAGTTGGGAAAATGAAAATGAGAAAAACGTGGCAAAAGAGACGAGGACGAGGATCAGGAGGAGGAGGTAGGGTAAGAAAGACAATAGCAGCGAGTGAACGCAAAGATGGTGGCGGCGGTGGTGCATACTTACGTCCGGTTAGAGGGTGCATCAGAGCGGGGTGCGAGGTGGCTGCTGCAGCGGCTGGTTGCTTGGGTTTGCTAACCTTTGTGTTACTTTTTGCAAATTCCAAACGTATTGTTTGTGGCATTTCAGGATCGAATTTAACCCCCTGCTGGAATAGATAGATAGCCCTAAATTAGTAATGGGGGGGGGGGATGTGGTTGTGTCTGGTGGGCTCGAGTGGCAGGTATAGAGGGAACAAAACTCAAGTTTGTTCTTTGGGTATCGAACACGTGAACATCATTTTTTTTTTTCGTCACGTTTCGTTTGGATTAGAAATTAATCACACCATTGCTACTGTTCAATTGGTCTCTTTTATTTCGAGTCTCGAACAAATCTTCCACCCTCGTTGCTGCAGGCTTGCATTGGAAAAATGAGAAAATAATCGGAGGCTCGAAGGCTCGCCTCTCATGGGCCAGCGACGAGAGTGGATTCACAGTGGTGAAGGATAATGCACAATAGCTACTACAGTATCGAACTCAGTGTGTTTGGGTTAGTACAGTTTTTACTAAAAACAAAAAGAAGATCACGAAAGTATCGTCTCTCTTTGTCTCTCTCTATCTCTCTCTCTCTCTCTTTTTTTCTCTGATTTGTCCAATTTTCTTCGAGCAAAGTGAATTCGTGAGCACGAGCCGAAAGGTATTTTTCTTTCGTACGGTATCACGAAACTCTCGTCCCGTATTCTCAGACTCGCGTTTATTGGAATCGTTTTCTTTTTAATGCACACAACAAGAGAACAAACAAAAATCAAACGGTACGAACTTTTGGATCGAAGAGAGGCTATACGTTGCAGGTTTTGCGGTGAATTCAAAAATTTTGCGTGACGTGGTTGAGAAGAAGAGAACAGAGTTTATCGGGCGTCGCGAATGAAAGAGTTTGCTTGACAAGTTCGAACGTGTCGCGGAAAGAACGACCGTACTTTAGTCTCTCGTATTACGAAAACGTGCGTCTGTTTTTCCTTCTCGTTTTCATATCGCAATTGAAAGAAAACGAGGGAATTGAAAAGCAAGGGAAATAGAATTTCATTCGCTACTGCTCACCACAAGTACGTCGTGACAATCGTGACTACAGGGTGGAAAATTAAGAACGACAACTAAAACGAAACCATATGATTCGATAAAGAGAAACCTTACGGCGACGATAATAATAGTAACAGAGTGGGTGAAACCGAGTGGGGTATTCTAATTGATAGTTACAAACGACGAAAAAGGATATTACGTATATAAACGTATTGTTCGATGCAGCATCAACCCAAGTGTCGGATACGTGTCGATAGAAGTAAATGGACGGGGTAGCGCTCCAGAGAGGTGGACATCGGGGTGGAAGTGAATTTTCCATTGTCTTTTTTAATTCCAATCTTATTCACATTTTCGTGCCATGTTCTTTTTTCTTTCACTTGTTCAGTTCCGTGCAACGATTTTTTTTTTCATCCGTTCATTCAACGTTTCTTGCTTTTTTTTCTCTCGATTTTCATTTTATTTTTATCTCAAATTCCTTCCCGATATCCCCTCGACGTAATTTTCGTTGTTAAGTTTGTTTTTGGACGCGTCGATTTCTGGTCATCCCGATTCTCTTTTCCCAGTTTGTTTTTGTCCTCGCGTGACCAAAGAGTGTTCAGGATGAATAAATTCTCCTCTCGAATTTCCGCAATTCGCGCAGAGCGATTTTATTACCTGCAAGTCCTGTTTCGCTGCTTCGGCGCCTGCCCTCGTGTGAAAGGTCACGAATCCCACCGGCTGAAACGAGAAAATTGCGGAAAACATTTCTTTTTTTTTTTTTCGTTACCATACCAATTGCATTTCAAAATTGCATTTCCGATAATCAACTCGGAGGGGGGAGGGGAATCAAACGAAGGGGAGGCAAAAAAGGAAGCAGCCTTGTTCTATCGAGTCCGGGTGGACTATTTCTTTTCTTTCCTTTTTTTTTTTTTGATATATTTGTTCCGACATGATCGGAAAAATTCCGTGATTGAAGGTGGTAGACGCGGTATAATAATAACGAAGTGTATATGTATGGGAGAGGCGGAGCGGCGAGAGTATCGATTCGTGCCGGTTGCCCTCGTACCCAACGGTGCCTGTTCACCGTTTCTACCTCGGCCAGCACCCCGAATCGATTCCGTTTATCATCGTTATATTTTCTGTTTCTCCTCATTCGGACAATAGCGAAGAAAAAAACCGATCACTCAAAATTTCGTCCCATTTGCTAAATAATTTATCGCGTGTCCGAATTACGCAGACGCGTACGATTGTTTTCGCAAAAACAAACGAAAAAACGACGCGCTTTGAAAATATAATTCGCGTGCGAAAAAAGCATTGCGACGGGGTGCTTCAATTTTGACATGTCTCACGTAATCGAAATAAATAAAAGATCATGTGAGAAGATTCTGTAGTTTTTTGTTTTCAAAGATTTTTAATAACATTTTTTAAGATGTAATAATGCATTTCTTTTGAATAATATTACTACAACGTTATTCTTCTATTCTGAAAATGATAGATTTTGAATATAATGCGTTTAATAAACACGTTTTGAAAAATAAGCTTTTCAAAATACGAACAAGTTTATCTTTAACAACATTTTTTGTTTTTAGAATATTAGATTTCATATCCTGTTGGAACAAAACACATAGGACGCACATATGAAACAAATATGACGATCGATCGTTCCGAGGTCATATGACCCAAATAGAAAGATTATAAGCTTTATGGAAATGGTGCGTGAAACTTTATATTTTAAAGATTAAAAATGTACCTATACAAATAATATTTTTATTTTACATTCAGTTACGTTTAAACGTAACTGACCAGATGTAAAATTCATAAAATCGAAATAAAATCACATTCTTAAAAATGTGATTCTATTTCGATTTCATGAATTTGACATTTTCCCAATGTTGCGATCGAAATACGTAGGACGCATGTACGACACAAATACGATGTTCAATCGCTTCGAGTCACGTGACTCGAGATTGACCTGTAAATTTTAGCTCACGATTTGTTAAAAACCTACAAAAATTAACGCAGACCATTCGTCCATATTCCGAATTTGCTGGCACGGGAAAAAAACGACATCAGCGAGCTTGGAAGTTTTTCGAAGACGCGCGAAACTTGTCGCTCGATATTTTTTGGGGGTTTTTGTTGTAGCGAGGGGAGGGGTTGGTACGATCGGAAAGAGATATCGAGCAACGAGCTTCGTAAAGCGTATACAGGCTTATCGTCGAAAAAGCTTCCGAATTCAATGAAGCCATTAAGGTATTCGAAACATCAGCGTTGCGAGCTTCTTTGGGGGAAGAGATATCGGCAACCGAAAGCTTCGAAGCTCGTCTCGAGTGCTTTCTTTTTTTCATGAAAATTCATTTCGATCTTATAAATAGATTCGTTGAAGGATATGACCCATTACCGTGAACCGCGTGCCTCTCTTGAAGGCCTTTTTCGTACGAATCAACGGAAAACAAGCACCGAGCTCAAAAGCTTTTTCGGGCTTCTTTCATCGTCGCCATTATGTTCCGAGGAGGATCGAAAGCTTTCCACGATTATTCCGTTCCGAGCTTTTCCTCGAAAATTCGCTCTACCAGTAGTTACGCAACAATCACGAATTATCACAGCCGGAAAGTTTTCGAATTGAAGGAGCTTGCACTGACGAATGCAATTTCTCCGAAAGCACAAAGCTCTTCATCCGTCAGTTGCAAATTCAACATCGTTCGGTATACGCAAAACGAAGCAGGCCACTAACTCGAAAATCCGCGTGTGCTTTTGTAGCCGACAAAGTCTGTGATGAGTCATCAAAGATCGCGGAACGCCTCGTACCGCGCACAACCTCGTAATTCCTAAGTCACGACGCGGACACCACTTCGGAGTTCTCGAGTCAACTATTTCCCGGAGAGTTATGAAATCTGTCAAGCTTTCGAGATGATTGTTACAGTACTGTGAGGGACCGAGGGGTGGGTCTGCGAGTGGGCAGGAAGGAAGGAGGGATGCGGGGGTTTTGAGTAAGGGCAGGCTTTGCAAAGTTCGAAACACGAAAGTTCAATCTCCAAACTTTGATATTAGAATTTCCGAGTGTTCCTTTGTACTTTTTTTCCTTCATTCTTTTCATTATAAACGCCGGTGCATTAATCGCTCGAAGGTTCGCAAGCTCGGATCCCGAAAGTTATTTTCTCGTGCCTCGTTGCCGTTGTTACCGTGCGGGGTCACCGTTAACTCAGTCCTCGTCGTCGGTGTGCTTGCAAGCTCGTGTCCCGATCGATTATTTTTCTCTTTCGTGTCGTGTGTCCCGTTAGGCAAATTGATGATAGTTTTTAAGTTCCACGCTCGTATATTTTCTTCATTTTTTTTTTTTTTGCTCTTTGCATTTTTTTTTTTGCTCGCACTCTCGCCAATGGCGACCCAATTTCGAAAGGAAATCAGATGTCGACTCTGGGCGTGCGTGGCTATCGAACAAACATGGAGGAACGATATCGCGTCGTGTTTTCTGTGTGTCGGTGTGTTTCACTCTGTGTGTATGTCTCTTTCTCTCTTTTCCTCTTTCTATTTCCCCCGCCTTTCCTCTCTCTCTCTCTCTCCCTCCTTCTCGCTGAATAATTGAAATGAAAGTTTCATCGACGAGACCAACGAGTGAATACGAATCGAAACGGCTATTACTCCAACCCCTTGTCCAGTACCCCGATCGATCTGCCACACATTTAAACACATGTATACGTGATTCGTTTGCCCGGAGAATCAACCATTCAGCCCTATAAAAAAATTTGTAAAAAAAGGAAAGAAAAAATACTTGACTCTTGCAATTTTTCAGCTGAGCGACAAATCATTTTTATATGCGATTGAAGTTCGCATGCAACGAAAATAATTATTTTTCTCTTTCTTTATTTTTGTTTACCGATATCGTAAGCAAGGTACCTCAATAGTTATTCGAATATTTATTGTGATAATCTATCATTTAAATTTGAACAAAAACACTTCGCAAAGAAATGGAACTGAAGAAATAAAAATATAAGAAAAAAATGCCATTGTACTGCAACGATGCGAACTTCAAGTTCATATTTTTTATTTACGTCAGGGAAAATATCGATTTTCTCGTCGCAATATTGACACTCGTGAATTATCTCGAGAAATCGGATCAACCGGTCAAACGGTCGGAATAACGATTTAAAAAGAAAAACGGGTGTGCATATTCCGCGAACTAATTTAATTTGCCCACTTGTTTGTCGCACCGATCTACCTCCCCATCAAATTCGTTCATCTCTTTCATCCTCTCAGTTGCTACCGGTTGAAAGAAACTTCGATACGAACTTTGCCAACTCGCTTTTTCACTAATTTTTCGTCCGCTCCAAAAGCCGTTCTCAGGCTCCTCCCCGAGCAAGCACCGAGAAATATTGCTGGTAACATTTCCACCAGCCGTTACCCGGGCAACTTCGAGGCCAGCCTTTCCAAGCTGTGACTCTCGAATGATTCTCTTTGACGAGGGAAAGGAGCGAGAGGATCGAGTTTCTTGAAGGGAATCCGATGATGTAAAGGAGCGAAAGTATCAGCCGTATGGGTGTTCGTAAAGGAATAAATTGGAAAAAATATATCAGCAATTTTTGTCTACGGGGAAAACTCGAAAAAAAATTAAAGTTTCATTGGTTTTTTCATTTTCAAATGGCGAATTGTGAATATTAAAATGATCACTCACCGACGCGGTTTTCCCATTTTTACTCGTGACTTTCAGCAGCGAATTTTCGTACCCCTGAAACGAAAAAGAAAAAGAAACATTGACGATAAAATAAAATCAAAGTTTCATTTACTGACCATCTGGTGAGGTTCGTGAATTGTTATATTACAATAATCTGTATTACGACAATAGATAACACTGGTGGATACGGTTTGTCAATAAAAATGATAAAAACATAATTTTTATTGACAAACTCATTCCCTATTTATTTGGTCACTGAAGTATAACGATAACATTATATTTCGTTATATTCATTGTATAATCATTTTACTATATTCATATTCAAACTATTCCCTATTTATTTTGTGTCATCAAAGTATAACGATCGATGGGGTAGTTTTAATTGTATTGAACTTGAAGAGTTGAATTGATGGATCTTTGTGAATTCGATATTTCCCATGCTTTAGCAATTCTTCAAATTTTGTATTAATCATCGTTGGAAATGTCATAGTCGAGCGCAATGTTCTAGACAATTCTAACTTTTGTTACCTTCCACCGATGAAAGTTTCACTCAGAGTATCGTATTGCTCGGGGTAATGAAATATATTGGTCTTTCATTTCAATATTTCGTTACCCATCTGGGAATCAATGATTCGTTTGTTTCAAGGAATTTACCGTTTCCTATTTTTCAGTTAACGGAAAAACAAAACCAAGAATGAAAAAAACAATACCTGTGAACATTAAAGAAATCTCTGATGGAAAAAAATTAATTCTATGACTATACGAAAAGCCTATTTTTCGCAGGCATAAAAAAATTCAAATTATTTAATGTTCACAGCGATTTTCAAAAATCCCAACTTTACGGTAAGTTCGTAATTCTGTTTTTGCAATATCACGAACAAGCGTATCAAAATTAATAAATTAACTCGATAAATATGTTATTTATCTTTTCGATGAAAATGTTATTCCGTTGATGTTTCAGCAGAAATCAGGTTCGCTTGAATCATGATGTAATTTGCGGTCTAGAATGAATCGGTGATAAATCGTGATTTTCAACGACGAGGCTAGTTAAGCGGAGGAGGAGGGGGGGGGGGGACTCGAACAAAGCATGAAAAGCACGCGGGGTTGGGGGTGTCTGTTTTACGTACGACGGTACGGCTTAAGGGCAGTGGGCCGGGAATTTCGGTAACGCAGAATTTACTGCAGCAGTCGTTACCGCACTGTACGAATGCATTATATCGTGGTGCATGGGGGTTGAAGCGTGTGTGCAGCTAACCTCGTACAGTGGTTTGTAAAATCGTTGCACTGCACTGCAGCTATCGTTTCGAAACTCTTGTTCCAAAAATGTTTACGACCCCGGACTCCAAAGAGTCGCGCTTTATAGTTTTTTCGAAGATTCACATTGTGGACGGAAACACTTTATTTTCTCATGTTCTTTTTCCATGGTAATTTCGATTTTTCCAAAACATTTACACCGTTGCTTTTTTTTCTGCTGCATTCGAAGCGATATTACATTTTTTTTATTCTTCCAATCACTTGAATGTTCATTTAGAATTTTTCGTTGAATTTTTTTTTCGCAAAAAATAATTATCGTGTTTTTGTGTAAATTATGGTATTTTTGTGGGGTTACTTATGCTATGATTTTATTTGAATTATCACATCATTTATATGGTACTTTTGTGTATATTATGGTTTTCTTTCAAGAAAAAGTCGCAGGGTTTTAAGTCCGGCAAATATGGTGGTTGAGGCATGATTACGGTGATTTTTGTTCCAAATCACGAACAGACCAACGATGTGTGAACAGGTGCGTTATCGTTTTCGATAGAAAATAATCGCCAAGTACGCCAACACACTTTAAACCTTGTTTAAATGAAGAATAAAAGGAATATGCAAAATGGCTGATAACGACAATATACACTAGAAGAAAAAATTAAGGGATAAAAAAATAGCAAGTTTTTTGCCATTTTTCAAAAGGCTGTAACTCTGTGAAAAATGTTCGAAAAACGTTTTTTAAAAAAGGAAATTGTAGCTCCAAGTTTTTAGTTTCTAGATCTGGGGTCAAAAAATTTTTATCATGAGTAGTTTTCGAGAAAACGTGGGAAAACCATCGAAGGAAAAGTTTTCGGAATTTTTACTCTTCTTCAAAAAAGTCCATGGACTTGAATAAATTTTTTTTGATGATTCCACCATAAAGCTCTTTTAGAGAATTTTATCCTCTTTAATTTGAGCGGTGATTGAGCTCTGTATGATGATTTTTGGCGGAGTTATCAGCGTTCAAAGCAAAAACTGCACTTTTGACTTAAAAAATTAATAACTCGGGAAATAATGATCGTTCAGAAAGTTTAAGGTGGGTTTCGGAAACTGCAAAACATCCGCTATAACACCTTATTACTTATTTTTTATGAAAAAAAATTTTCCATTGCGAAAAGATCGATCAACAAAAAGGTAAAAAAAACGCATATTTAAGGATATATGCTAAACTTCGGATATTTCAGGAAATAATCGATTGATAAAGGATATAGACTTAGATTTTCTAACCTCAGAGTATCCTTAACAAATCCTGAAAATTTCAAAGCATTCCCATTTTTCCTTCATTGTGTTCCGAACGATTGAATTTTCCATTTTTGCTAAAAATCCATGAAAAATGCATTTTTGGCTTTTATTAATGTTTCATGGTTGTCCATTTTTTTATCAGCTCAAATTACACAGGATAAAATTCTCTAAAAGATCTTTATGGTGGAATCATCAGAAAAAAAATTATTCGAGTCCATGGACCTTTTTGAAGAAGAGTGAAAATACTGAAAAATTTTTCTTCGATGGTTTTCCGACATTTTCTCGAAAACAACTCATGATAAAAAATTTTTGACCCCAGAACTGAAAACTAGAAACTGGGGGCTACGTTTTTCGACCATTTTTCACAGAGTTACAGCCTTTTGAAAAATGGCAAAAAATTTGCTATTTTTTTTCTATCCCTTAATTTTTGCGTCTAGTGTATATTCGGAAAATGTGAATCAACATAATAAGCAATGATCGAAAAATCGAATGTCGTTCGCGAAACTTAATAAGAGCCCAAAAAAAAAATATATATATATATATGGGTAATGACTCGGCGTACAAATTTTCTTTTTTTCGCTGACCCCATCTTTGTCATCACTTCATTCCCTTCCGAAACACATCGTTGTTTCGCATTTACACGAGGGCACAGGGGAACTGTTGAAAACCGGTGTCGGTAAATAGAGCTGTGCTTCATTGAGTTTCCATCCCGTTCGTCATGAAAAAAATTGAAAAACAGCCCGAACTTCAATCGGTGCGTAAGCCATGGCGCGTTTGATCGGTCACCCATCCAAGTATTGGCCCAAACCAATCGCGCCTCCAATTATCATCATTAAATTATTGTTTTTCATTTGAACGTTGCGTTACTTTGTCACTTGAAAGCTACTTTGCTGGGATGTTCATTTTTGAAATAACTGATAAATTCCTGCTCGATATTATCGGCAGACGGTCTCAAACCTCCGAAAGGTTCAAACGCAAAAATACACCCCTCTCTTCGTAGACTCCTAATTAATGTTTACCGAAAACTCTGGCAAGCGCAATTTTCCGTCAGGTTCACCAACGTTTATCTCGTTTTTTTTTAAATTTATTTATTTTTTCGTTGTACAACCGGCAATTTAACGAATTCTCTTTTCTCCCAATTACGAATTTTCGCGAAATCATGCTCGTGCGATAAATGGCGGAGGATGGGCGGGGAGAGGGGAGGGATGGCTCGAAACGAAACTCCGAGCGCAGAGACGCGTTGAGCGATTCGTTACCGCTCATGTACCTATCGGACGACGAAAATCGACGGGAAATACATGTTTCGAATCGAGCCGAAAAAATAATCGTCGCTTGGCGAGCAGATGAAACGTTAAGACAAATTGCGAAAAACTAACGCGACCCTCGATCTTTCTTGCGTGACTGAGAGGTGTGCAATTAAATTTGGTTGTTGTTGTTAAATGTGTGATGTTACGAAACGTTAAAATTCGTTAAAACGAATATCGTGGAATCAAAGGGACACTGGCATTTAATTACTTCGGCTGAAAAATCGCTTTGCCTTCATTTTTTAAAAGGCACAAATTTCACATCTCTTTTGCCGTACAAAATTCGTTAACGATTTCCATCCTCTTATATTCGCTCGATCGTCCCCGGAGAATTTTCAACCCTTCGGAGCTTTGCCCTCCTTTCTCCCTTGTACGATGGCGGATATGGAATTATTGTTATCCGATCAACGTCGACGAAGAACGAGAAGAGGCCGTGATTATCGAACAATTATCCCGCAGTGCCATTTAAATATCCATCGTCACTACCGATATCAACTGATCCAATTCTCGGCGGAACTCCCGGATGTGTTATCGCTCGCTGTAATTCACTTATAAGTGCATTGACGTTTGTGCAATAAAATTATTTAATAAAGCTCATCAACGGATGAATTTTCATCTCGGATATTATTGAACGATGTCACGATAATTCTTTTACAAATTTCATATTGTCTAGATAATTTCGACTAATTTTTCTAAAAATTAGTCGAACGAAAAAAAAAAAGAATTTCGAAGTCGAACGAAAATTAGCACGTTCGTTTGGGTTTGGATCGATTGGCCATTTTTGAAAATCACTGATTCATTCCTTCAACATTGCAAAATTCTGATCTCTAAGGTCGGAAATATCGAAATTTTTTTACGAAATTGTTTGTGTTTTTATTTTGAGATTTGCTTTTAGAAGTGGAGTTTGAAATTTTGATACGAAATTATTTGTTTTTGTGACGGACAAAAATTGGTGAATTATTGAAGTATCGCGAAGTGTAAATTGTTGATTTATATAATGATTGAATAACGCGAGTACGAAACGATAACATAACCCCATGCTAATGAAACCAAGTTGGATACACTCTCGACCGTTGAAATGTTCCCTTTGTTGTCTGGTCGGTATTCTCGCTCCGGCAGATCCAGCAAACTCGGCTGTTTGTTTCTCAAAGCTACGAGAGTTATCACAATTCCAATGCATTAACAACGAAACTCGTTAAGCCAAGCTCTACAATTATATAACCGGTTATCTCGTATAACGACACTTTCGTACCGTATATCGGACCGTTGTAAAACTGGCGGAATCCTCGTCATGACAATACGATTGTTATCGTTATTATCACACTGGAATTTCTCATTGCTCGTCGACCCTTCAATTAAAATTGATTGGAATTCATTATAAAAAATATCACGTTTATAAAAATATCGTTAAGTTCGCGTAGCTCGCAGACTTTTTTCAGCCTGATACTGGGGTAATAGGTTTCGAATTCTAGGACAATAACTATCACTTTTGCAAATTCTGATCGTTTGGGTCGTGATAGGAGAATTTTTTTTCTGAAAATTCAGCTTTCCCTGTAATGCTTACAAAAGTGCTTCACGTTTTTTCACATTTAGAGTTTCCGAACGGTGGTTGAACAAATTTTTTTTTTTTTTTAAGTATCAGATCGTAGTCTTCACATTCCATAGAGAAGTATACGATCAGTAGATATTCAGAGTATGTGTCTTTGCATCAACTCTGCTGAACCTACGATTCAATGTACCTATGTTTATTTTGCTCCGAACCAGGATACATGAAAAACCTGTTTTTAGGATACATGGAAAAATATTTCTCAAAGAGAGCTTTGCCCGGAGCCTTAAAAATATGTGAACCTAAAATTCGATCGTGACGCGCGCGTCAATCCAATTTCCGGTGTAGAGACAACCCAAACTGTGGATAAAAGCTTCTAGTGTGCCTGTAGGTTTCTTCATTTCCAAAACTGTCTTCGTACGCTTTTTCCTATTCTCATGATTCCATTAAACCCAACCCCACCTTCAATGTTCCAGTATATTCAGTTTTTGAGAATGCCTCTCATATTCTTCTGCTTCCCATCCCTGAATGTTTGGAATGTTGAAATTTACTCAATGCAACGCATTTATTTAGTATCCGTTATGAATCTTTCTAATTTGGAATATACTTAGCGAATGATAAATGAGAAAGGAAGCTTACGAGTAATTAACGAGAAATGATTATTATTAAAAAAATTGACGAAAAAAGCACCACGAAAAAAATGGGGAAAAGATAGAAAAATTATGGAGACAAAAAATTACGGGAGGAAATGGACTGGAGAAACATCGCGAAAAAAATGGGGAAGAAAAGGGACGGAAAATCATTTGGAAAAAATGGGGACAAAATTGGACGAACAGGTAACAACCGAAAAAAGTGAACTAATTATTGGTTACATTAACGCGTGGCTGATTTAACCTGCAGTGAAACCTCGATTGTCCCTCAGACGAGGACACTAAAAAAGCCCTTCAAACCGACAATAACAAAGTTAGCCCGTCTGACGTTGGAGCATTAGTTCTCGTTCGTGTAATAATTGGATTTGTCATTGATTCGGCTTACACGATTACAGAAACGAAACTCAAACCTTTTCAACGCTGGATTGCGATAAGAGCCGAGAAAAGATGTGTACACAGGTGTCGATTCGAAGCACAAAGTTTAGGCAATCTTTCTTAATGTCGACAGGCTATTCGCCACGTGTGTACACAAAACGTCCAATGTGGCGGCAACCCAAAAGTATTTCACCTTTCTCTCATTCTGTTCGGTACGACTTGACGTTTTACAAAAACCGAGTTGGAAACGAAAACGTGTTGGGCCAACGTTGAAAATCGTGTGCGTTCGTGCGATCTTGGCTCGATCGAGATTGCTTGCTATTCGCTAATCGTTTTATCCATTCGCGGTAATTATCGATCAAAAACGAAATGACGAAAAGTGTCAAGCAGTCGAGAAACTTCAGTGCTTGGCAATGTTAAACAAATTTACCAAAAAACAAACGAGATTCAGTGAGTTAAAAATCATACTTTTGGCAATGCTATGATGATGGATGTTTTAAATTGTCATGTACGTTGATCATTTTTTTCGTAGTGTCCAATAACCATTTATTTATGTAATTTGCATTTGTTCCTTTATTTTCGTAATGTACTTTACTCATTTATTAAATCGTAATTGATCTTATTATTTAAATCTCAGCTTATTTCTTAATCAAGTTTATCTTATAAATTAAATCATCGTAATAAAACATTACAATACCAAAAACCTAAACATCATCATCTGACTCACAAATTATTCGTAATTCGTTCTACTCATGAATTCATTATAATTCATCTTTCTTATTGAGCATTCGTGCTATGTGTTAGGTACTTATTTATTTTTCGTTAAATCTCTTCTATTAATTAGTTAAAAAAAATCAATTAATGAGAGTCCAAATTAATGACTTAATTCTCAAACTGATTAATTAAACACATTAGGTAATTAATTGGACTCAAATGAATGACGTATAAATAAAAGAGTAAGAGAAATTACGAATGAGCTTTCGTTACATCGTCGATTAAATATTTTGAAGCAGTGCACATAAACTAATTAGGATAAAAGAATAAGGATCTATTAAATAACAATAAAAATCATTCTAAAAATAACGACAACAACACGAGAAATAATAAGGACGATACTAACGATATTAATGTGTCAATTATAACAACAGCAATAATAACATCGTAATGAAAAAATATTATAAAAAAATAGCATTATAAAATGATACGATAATAACGATGATGCCATTGTAAAAAGAAATTATTCGTATTTGTTCAATTTCTAGTCACGAATGTTTAAAAAATGTATATATGTCTGGCAATAAATTTCATTTGTGACGTATGCAATGGTTGTTTCTTTAAATCTTCAAATGTCTCGTAAATCGTTGCGAGCATTTTCCTCTCGCTCTTTGTAATGTTCGTTCGTGATGTTTCGTATATACAATGGTGTATGTGCATGCACACATATATAAATACGTGTATGTGCATACACGTATATACGGGGTGTCCCAAAAAGCAATTGCAGGCTCTGACAGGCTAGTTCATGTTTAATGATAAATGATGAATTATGATAATGATAACATTCCGGAATAACCAAGTATAACCTCGGTCAAAGCGTCATAGCTTTTAAGTTATTTACACTTCTTTTAAACTCATGAAAAAGTTCGACTTCATGGTATATTTCACATATTGCATCTGCAAATACGAATGTTTTCGGTTCGGATTTTCGTCCGAGTATTATTCAAAAATCGTTCCGTTGATGACAACTGAATAACCAAGAACTGAGCAACGTCGATTCGAAAGATTTAAAAATGTTTGCCTTGCAACTTTAACAATATTAGGACAAAAACCGAAATTATTCGATTCAGTTTTTTCTCTTCTGAATATTTCTATAAAACAAAATCATTTTTTTTGTAAATTATTTTATATATATTTATTACATTTCATCTAAAATTTTATATATTTATTTATATACTTTTTCTAAAATACTTTATATGTATTTATTATATCTTTAGAAACCATTATTCAATAAAGCTATGTATTGTTGCAAAAAATATTGGAATATTGACTCGCGTTAGTAATTGGGATACACGAATTATCGTTTTAGGCTAGACATTTGTTGGATTTTCTCAATTTTTTCGATAACCGTTGGTTTTTCATGACACCCTGTATACACACACTGACACTCGCAATAGACAACCCACGTCCCATCACGTATCTACAACAAGAGAGTAATAGCCATGTACACGCCCAAGTCCACGGGGAAAAGGTGGAAGAAAGAGGCGTCGGAGTGGGGCAAGGTGAGGGGCTGATGGGGCTTAAAAAGAGCGCGAGCCTCGTGCTTCGAATTCCTTTTCGGATACGTACTCTTATTTCTACTATCGTTCGCCGCACGCTACATCGTGTATCACGGGGAATGTACCAGTACGTAAGACGCTATAAAAAAAAGACGAGACAAAATGACAGACTCTTCCGAGACTTCAATATTAAGCCCGCGTATGTACTGGACACACAAGAAAAATGTCGGGCTATCCCATGAAATCGAGGTAAGACTGGATCGTGCATGGAATAATATAGCGTTGAGCTCGCTTAAAAATAAATAATCTACAAATAAAATATTTAACAATTAATAAAAATGAATAAATAAAAACACGTTAAGAATGCAACAATAAAATCAAAAAAACAAGCAAATGTTTAATAATCCCAATCTGAATGAAGTATTCAGCAATAAATAAAAAGAAACGAACGAAATGGCTCACGATTTTCAATCGCATATTACTGAGGCTTTGCTAGGTGGATAACGGAAAATCGTTAAAATTTATGAAAATTTAAGAAATGTTTTTTGTCGATAGAATAATTATACATGAATTATTTGACAATCTTTTACTAAATAATTTGATAGTTACAAACGTATGAATTTAACAAATTTGAATTTAGCTTGCTTGCGGGAAAAGAGTTTTTCCGAACGTTTATTGATTGCAAAACGGATGAAACTAAATAATCGAAAATCAGGATTTAGGGTCAAGCGACTGATTAGGCTAAGTTTCAAATACAATTAAAAATGTTGTTTTGTTAACTGGGAATGAAACGATGAACTCTCACGAATTGAGACTTATCTCATTTTGGATCTTCTGTCCATCTGGTAATAGAGGAAAAAAACGATTGTAAAAAAATTATACCTATGTGAAAAATCGATTTTGTAAGGGCGATAAAAAAAAGCTTACTCGTCTAACGCTCGAGTCTCTCTCTGCCTCGAACGTTCAAGCCTCGTCAAACTTAGACGCGCATACTCATATTTGCGCTACCACAATAATAATTAGACGTTTTTTTTCTCTCTATTATCGCGTACGTGTCAACACACACATACGCAAACATTTATGGCTCGAAAGATTATAATAAATCGCACGTAGCATAAAATTCTCTACAACGCGAACGCGACCTAATTGCCCATCGTACGTACGCGAATCGAAACTCGTCGTCGTACAAAGCGGCCGTGAAGCCACGCCGAGTTGATGTTACTTATGGGTGATCGTCGTGTTAATAGGATCTGAAACGTTAAACGGAAAGGAGGTAGGTACTTTACGGGAATCACGCGTTGCGTCTACTTTTATACGCAACACGTAACCCTGATCTTCGGTATTCCGGTTCATCCGATGTACCCTTCGAAATTATAACAAATCAGGCTCAAAGCAACAAAAAAGGTAAACGGCACGAAAATCACGCAGAAGAAATATCGAAGGTTTATTTAAAGCGAAGTTAAAGCTGTATGTACCTCGTGATGTTTGAGTGCGAGAGAAAAAGACGAAATTGTTTTATCGGGATTTTAAAAAAAGTTGAACTTCTTCACCGTTAAATAAAACACCCTACCATCCCGTTTTTTAACTTTACAAAGCCTCATACTCAGTTTCATTAAAAAAAGGTTTCTATCGTAGTATAAACATCAAAAGATTTATTAAATCCTTGAAGCATCAATATGTATCTTGCGAAATCTGAAGCAACGTTACTAATAACAAAGATAATTTTATTATTATTATTATTAATCAAATAATATCAAATATTAGTAATAACATTATATTATTCTTGTTACTATTATTACATATCAATCATATGTGCAATTATATAAAAATATAATTATAATTAAGTTATTATACATTCTTTACATTTAAATATTATGAATAGTGATATAAAAAATCCGATTGTCGCGAAATAAACACGTGTCCCCAGAATAACTATGAAAAGTCTATATCTAGCGTATTCCAACATTGCGAATAAAAGTATCACAATTAAATACTTCAATCCGTCACTCTTGCAAACTTTGAGGATCGGAAGAACGGAAGAAAAAGCAAGAAATAATATGCGCCGGATCTACTTGGGAAACGGAGCATCAATTTTTCCGTGACCGCGAGAGCCACGCAATATTGTAAGATCCGTGATTCTCTTGGCTAAAAGAGAGATGACCATTGGAACGTGATTCCATTTTTCGCAGCCATTAATGGCATTAACTGGCGGTGGAGGAGGAGGAGGAGGCAGTGCTTGACGACGGAAGAAAGCGCTGTAATTCATGCGCAACATGGTTGGCTTTTACCATGGTTGGCTTTTACCAGTGTTGGAAGCTCATGCTGCATTGCTGGTGAAATCGTAGGCAATAAACGGGTGGATATTCGTGACGCCATATGGCCTAGTACTAGTCCAGGTTAGCGGAGGTTAACGAGTACGATCCCAGGCCGATTAATGGAGAACGGAGGCGACATTACGTTCCATCAACTGCACAACTTACCGTCGTATTTGTGTGCCCCATTATCGCGAACTCTATTTACCTCTACGATTTTGTGTTATTCCATTACAATTTGTTTCAACTTCATTTTCGATCTGGTGATAATCGTTAGGGACAAAAAGGTTTCAAGCTTGGCAACGGCAAATGTCAGAAGGCCTTTCAACGTTGTAGGAACGAACAATTGAAGCAGGTTACAACCTCGTCCAGTTGAAATTATGCCCGGATTGTCCTTTTAATTTTTTATGAAAAGCCCTTAAAGGATTTTTGGCGACTAGCGATAGCTTCCGATACATCGAATACTATCGCTTGTTCCATCCATGTAACGGTTATTTCAATCTCATTATTTATACGGTAGATGTATCATAGCTCGATACAACATTTTTCATAACTTGAAACAGTGATTTTTTAAAACGCGTTGAGAAGGGATTTGAAATGTACTTTTTGAATGTGTTAAAAATTATATTTGAAAAAATCCCTGGTTTGAGTCAAGGGAATGTTGCGGGACGAATGTTGATCTGTAGGTATCAAAATACATTGTTGTGTTCGGTTATCATTCCGATAGAAACAAACAAAAGTGAATAATTTAGTTGAATCGGATGAACCACTTTTTGTCGTCCGGCCTACTTTCGATAAATTTCGCGGACCTGATTCCTCGGTGAAAAAAGCGAATGTACTTTTTTTCTGATTCAATGCTGGAAAGAACGAATGGTTAGGATAAGGGACAATTCATTTGTATTTTTCACAACTTTTTTGTTTACGTTTTATCGATGCACATCTAGAAAATTGAGGCAATATATTGATGCAAGTTAAATTAACCCAGCCTATTTTTCAACGTATTTCAGACGTAAAATGGATAGTTTGATTCTGACTAAAATCCGTTGTTGGTTTTTGTTACATTTAAAAAAAATACATTGTACAAAATTTTAGAAAATATATATTCAATAAAATAACAAAAAATATTCAAAAATATTTTATTTTCCAGCATTTGTGAGGTTATGTCGATCCTCCACGTGCCTCTAAGCGACAACATTAAACAAAGAAACGTAAAAAAGGTCATGTGTAAAAATGGGGTTGAGGGTTTTACGAATTGGACGTTATGGGTCTACATGAATATTTCTCCCTGAAATATGACTCTTGAGCGTCACCAGAAATGACACCAATCATCGGAGAGTCATCACGTTCCCGCTTGAAAAATAAAAACAAGTAAACGATTGGATAAGTACCTCGTACGCTCTGAAGAGAAGATATAGTTCCCTTGGTTTTGCGTCCATTGGCAAGCCGCTCACGAACAAGGTGCGCACCTGCAAACAAAGAAGAAGAAAAAAAGCTTGAACAAGTTAAGAAAACGATAATAGAGTTAATTAAGGTAATGGAGGACAGTTCCGAGGATAGGGTGAATTAGCAAGACTCCTACAACGGAACGAGAGATTCCATGGTGGCTCAATACGAGAAGAGTGGATCGAAGTGCCATTTTTTCCCCTGCTCTTCGATCTTATATATATATATATATATATATACTTCATTTCCGGTAGATCGAAGAATTGATGGACTCGTTATCAATCGACTAACGACTTCGGTGCTCGAGGAGATCAGTTCGAAGCTTTTTGAAGAAGTCTGCATCTCCCAAAAGACATGAAATACTTTTCGAAAAAATCGGGTTTCATTAATAAACCAAGTGTTACAAATAATTCGTTCGTTAATTCAAATAATGCTTCGAGCGATCCTGGATATGGATATTAAAAATCGCTAATATTTTTAGAATTAAGAGGAATCATTGTTATGGATAGAATAATAATGTATGAATTATTCTAGATTTTATTTTGCTTAGTAATTTAGTAGTTACAAATATATAAATTTAGCATAGTCGCCTATAGGAAAATAGCTTCTACGAACGTTCATGACTACGAAACAAATGAGAATAAATCACCGATACTTCTAAAAATTTTGTGATTGAGATACAGGATCAAGCGATTAATTAGGCAGTTTCAAATTAATATATTGTATTGCAGCATTTGGCAGTCAGTTTATGACATCGTGGAATTCATGGGCTGCTTCAGTTTTTAGATAATTTTGATAATAATGAAATTATTGAAACGTATTAATTAAATTAAAAATTTGCAAGTCTTTTCGTCAAATTAAAAATGAAAAAGTAAAAATATTATTTTCATGTTGTTAACAGCGATTCTAAAAAAAAATGCAACATTATTTTTCTCTTGTTTTCTCCATGAAAGATATTTTCGTCAAATTTAATTTCTCGTTTACCAGGCGGAAATAAATTAAATATACAAGCAAAATCTTTTGAATGGCCGTGAAAAAGAATATGATGCAGACGTGATGAGGGAAACCGACCCATTGTTGGCCTAATGATTATTAATTATTATTAATCGGGCGTTTCGACGTGAAAAGTTTTATTTTCGACATTTCGTGACGAATTAGGACTAGTTTCACAACTGGGGGGGAACTCAAGGGACGGGCTGTATCGGTACCGGTTTTCCGCAGTTTCTCTATACCCACGGTGAATACGATAGAGAAGGGGAATTCCGCTGCGACCGTAACGAGGGGGAAGGTGAAATGGGCCACAGAAGGAGAATTGTAAAAATGGGGGTTGGAAAGTCGAACAAGGTGAGGTTAGGGTTCGTAAAAAAGGAAGAATTCTCTTCGATCGGAATAGCCATATAAAAAGAAAAATCAAGCGATGAGGGTATCGTAAAAAAACGTATGACGTAAAAGCAATGAGTGTTTTTTATCGTGACGAAACAACCGCTTCTGACAGATTGATAGCGATTTTTTTCGTCGCATCGAACGATCCATCGCTGTTGTATCTGAAGCGTGAAAATAAATGACCCTTCGCATACGCAGAGTGATTTATTCCGGTGTATAAGACCGACAAAAATGGGGGAGTCAATACGTGATCGAAAAGACAATAGTTCCCGGATGATTGGATCTGATCCGAACAGTAATACTACGCAATTACGTTTTATAATTACATACTAATATAAACCGGCCAACTGACCGTGTCGTTCAAATTTCATTGTTCTCCCTTCCATTGATCATTCTACTGCACCTAGGAATTCATCTCGTTTGGCAATATTCGACGACGTCAACATCATCGACCGTTAAATCATTTCTTCTTTACGTAATATCCTGTCAATTTAAGTGGTTCCCGCTCCTTCATAGACTTACTTGGCCAATACAACCTGATCTCCTTCTCAAGAGTCGTCTCAAGTGTATGCCGAACGCGCCTTCGAACACTTCGAATTTTGAAAAAAAAAAACCTTTCTCCCAAGCGAATGAAGCAATTGGGATGAAATATTACGTGTAGTAAAAATAGACCCATTACTTTCTGGAGTCAACCAATCACAAGCTGAGTCAACCAATCGCATGACTGTCACAGAAGTTTGTTTAATACGAAATGTCATCTTTCTAACTCCATCTAGTGTAACCCGGTTAGACTTTTACAACGCGAGATACATATAACTGAAGCCATCTGTTGGAAAAAATCATGGCTTTCTTTTTACTAGCCCTAATATATTGTGTGCATTCAACTGATGCGTTGGCTTAGTTGGCCAAAACATGGCCAGCGGATCAAGAAGTCCTTCGTTCAAACCTCTGTAGCGACCGAGATTTTCTCTTCGAAATTTTTCGATGAAACTCGTTCCACGGCTGGGGGGTGAATTGGGACCGGCTGTACGGGCATAGGTATAAGTTTTCCGCAGTTTCCCTATGCCCGTGCCAGGAATAAAAATGATAATAAGAAGAGAACAGCCGTAAAAACCCGGAAACAGTGTACGGTGGGAGGAAAAACATAATTCTATTATGTGTATTCAAAAAGATGGCGCCTTGGATAAGGATAAGAATCTGCTCTATCTAGCATTCTGCTTTTCGAGTTACCCGATCGCCTCGATTATCTTCATTCTGGGGACAGTTTTTAAGGTGGGAGGTCACGTACGTTTTTCGAGATGAGTTTTTGTTAATCGTAGTTTTAAATTTCTTATCATTTTCGACAATGTGTAATCATTGATCGTAATAACGTCTATCGTCATCATCTTTCTCTTTCTCTCTCACTCTTCGTCTCTTCCTCCCTCGATCCTGCTCCTCGTCAAGTTTCATCGGTGCGGTAGCATAATAACTAGCGTAATTGCTTTAAAGTATGCTCGGGGCCCGGGACACGCGTCATGCACGGCGATTCGCTCATTGTTTTTCTTTCGACAAGGCCAGCGAAACGACATATAGTTAGAATCAGCGTATACTGGAAACGAACTGACAATGAGACAGTCCACTGTCTCCGGCAACAGTGACTGTTCCGTTTCTTCTCGAATTCTTTAAATTCATCTTTCTTTCGTAACAGGTGTAGCAACAAAAAAAAAACAGTGGAAAAATTATAATGGAACCTGCGAGTCGAGGATGCGAGTACAGCGCATAAGGCGCTTTGAAATAAAATGGAGACTCGTTTCTTGGAATTTTTCCATTGTCGCAGCTATCGGTGAGCCCAACCTTCGTCGTGACAATTCTCTCATGCTTGAAAATATCAACCGTGCAATTCTGACTTATACTCGAGAATGAATCAATTCAGGATTTTAATATCCTAGCTTAGATACATTTTGTAAAGTTTATCGTGAACTTGGCAGTTTACGAATTCGAAATCCATGCGGCCAAAAAGTTCAATACTTTTGTGAAAAAAGCGGCTTGGGAATGTGAGGTACATTAAATGAACGCTTACATCCTTCAAACCCTTCGAAATGAAAATTGTCGATGCTGTGTCGTACAATAAACTAGTCGCGATTTCGAAGTGCATCGGGAATATTCGTAAACGTATTTTTTTTTCTATTGGTTTATCTATCTTGTTTTATTCGTTATAAATTTTCTATGGGCAGATACTGTACAATTGGAATAAGAATTTTAGACAATTTCTATTCGTGATGTGCGTGACAGTAGTGAATACATGTCAGCAAAACGAATTAAACTGAATCCTTGGAAAATCTGAAAATATTGTATCATCAAGATTTAGTATCAAGCGATTGATTAGGGATGAGATCGAAGTTCGCAACGTTGCGACGTAACGAAAATGATTATTTTTTAATTTCTCTATTTTTCCCCCTGAAATCGTAAGTAAAATACCTCAATAATTATACAAATCTTTATTGTGATAATCTATAATTCAAATCTGAAAAAACTATTTTGCCAAATAATGGATCTAAGAAAATAAAAAAAAAGAGAAAGAAAATTTCATTGCGTCGCAACGATGCGAACTGCAAGTCCATGATTAGGCTGAGTTTCAAATAAACAGGTTGTCGCATGTGACAGAAAAATTCTATAATTTTTCCTTTTTCATTTATTTACATTTTTGGACGAAATCATCTGAATGTATCATTAATAAATATTCGCTTTATCGGTTGATACCTTTCTCTGAACTCTTCCAAAATGTGTAAAAAATATCTCAAAATTCTGTTCGTGAACGTTCAATGTCAAATCGTGGGTTAATCGTTTTTTTCCATAAAAAATGCATATAGTATATATATACATGTATATAGATCCAATTTGAAAATTTTCCAATTCAGAGCATCGCAGAGCCAACCCCATTAAGGCCGCAGTGAGGTCGGCTTGGCAAACTTGAGAAGAATATTAGTTGCGAATGAGGGTTCCGAGGACCGGAGGTTTATTAATTTTAAGACAAGGCTCGTGGTACTGTAACTCGAGTACATTACTTCGAGTGGCGCATGCTGCCAACGAGGGCTTGGGAATACGTGGCATTGCTGCAACAACAACGAACGGCCGCGTTAAGACCGGTAGTCGTTCTCCGGTGTTCGAGGGTTCGCACGCGGCTGGCAATCATCGCTTTTCACGTGATGTTAATGCATACAGGACGTTCCATATCGAAATATCCCTCGATGTGAGCCGATGCACTTATTCGATTCGTACAACATTGAAACAGTGAAAAACATTATCTTTGTAAAGAATTGTAAAAATAGGCGTAACGAAAATAACTTTTATCGAATTTATTTACGCTTTGTCCAACTGAAATCGATAAAATGTAAGATGCAAAATTTAAAAAATCATATAGAAAATATTTGATGCTAACAATTAAGTATTAAATATTATAATGTAAATAAATAAAATGACTAAAGCAGATAATGATAAATACAATAAGAATATATGGCTTTATGAAAATTACATCTGGTTATTGTAATTTTTTAATCATGTTAAAGTCTTGCATTTTTACGAAATGAATATTTTGAATAATCTAAATGAAAAGTAATATAGAATCTTTTATGTATTAATGCAAAATGATACATTTAATATTGAATAGTAAATATAACAATAATATAAATACAAAATTACACAGGCACAATAAAAAGTCCTAAAATGTATGACACGCAAAGCCTAAAGAAAATGTAAAACATAAAGTACATAATATACATGTTCGATACGGTAATTACCTCGCGAAATTAATATTTGAAATCGTGTAAACGCGATGCGCATTTTTGAAACTTTTTCAAATTTTTGGAACAATCTAACGAAAAAATAAACTAATTCTCGTTTCGGTGGAACTTCATGAACGAACTTATGGCCAAGTTATAACAATTTCATATTCCATGAAAAAATCGAATATTAACACAGGAATTTTATTAAGACACGAACTTTTATCGTTTTGTCTTATACGCCTCTGAATTCAAGTAAATGACAATTTGATCAACATCTTTCGTCGTAACGGTACAATTGTCCAACAGGGATGAAGTCCAAGCGGCGGATTGGTCCAGCAGCAGGTCGATTAGACGAGGGAAGCCTTATATATAGGTGTATGTATGTGGGGCTGTAGGGATCGATCCGCTTCTACCTGATTGCACATGCTTCGTCCATGCATAAGTTTACATCAAACGTTTGTTTATTCCCCACTGAGACGCCAATGGCTGATTCAGATGCTAATTGCCAACGGACCATGAGTCGTTACTAGCCCTTCCACTACTTTGATTTCATTAACTTACTTTTTTTTGTATCCCTCTATTCCAATTTTTTTTTAATTCGCACTTTGGGGTCGCTTGTGGTTTTACGAGTGTAAACTTCTCTCTATACTCTGATCACGTTAATCACCAATTCCAGAGACTTATCTTTTTATTCGCTTTACTACGTGTGGATCGTTATTTATAATTTTAACTAACCAAAAGCAAAAAATTCGTTTCTTTTGTTGAATTTAAGATAACTTATGTATTAATAAAAATATATTAATTGAATATAATTAAACTAATTACAGTTTTATGATTTTTCATATTTATGAGAAATGATAATACTGTAATTAGTTCCCGTTATTCCCGTTCCTTCCGTTATTTCAGTTTATAAAAAATCGTGTTTCCACATAGCTCAAAATATTGCCAAAAATTCTTCAAAATTTAGAAACCTCCTGAAACTCTATTTTTTACCGCCTGCCATATCGACTACTTTGATTTCGTTTTGTTTTGTTTGTTTTCGTTTTGTAACAGTTGGATCGGACGGAACTTGGTGTACGATCGGAAACGAGAGTCGTGAACAAAATTCGGAAAATGATTGATTTTATCGACGAAGGCTCTGAACGTCACTGCGCGAAAAAGTCGAAAGAGCGAGCGGACGAGGATTCTCGTGCAGCCTGGAAGAATTTTTAAGGCAATAGGGTAGAGAACGATACCGCGAGCATTTGCGGGCTCCGGTCACGTTGTAAACCAGCCCGTGCTCATCGAGGCTGAGCTCCGGTCGTTTATTTTGTCCCGACGGCCGGAAGTACGGTTCTCGGGTTTTCGTTCCTCTTCAACTCCTCATCCCTCCCTTCGCTCTTCTCTCACCTACCTCTTTTCGCATCATAATTATATTTCTCCTCACTTACCCACAAAATTACCGTTGATAAACGATTAATTTACAACCTGTTTATACCGCGAGACTTCACTTGGTGATTTGTATGCACAAATTCGAGTCGATTCTTCCCACTCGATTATTTATTTTATCAGCCGTTGTACTTTTGTTTGAAATTGTAATGCGGGTTATTCATTGCTTTAAATAATTTCTATAAATTGCTACCAATAAACTTAACGTGTTTACGATATATTGGAACCTCCGTTATGCGAAATAATTGGCTCCGGACATCGTAGAGATAATACAAATTCGGATAAGCTAAAATCAACTCAAATAATAAATAAAAGTATCGAAAATTCTCTTTATACATCCAACAACCGTCAATTCTAACGATTAAATGAAACGTAAGTATTCAATTACCCTTAATTCTCTTTATTAATTCAACCAAGATGAATCTTCAATTTTTATACCAAAATATTGTTAACTGATTCCAGAATTTTTTTTATTCGATCCACCATGTGTGAGTCATTATTTATGGCTTTAACTTGCCAAAAGAAAAAAGATTGGTTTAGTTTTTTTTCAATTCAAGGTAGGTTGCTAATCAC
This sequence comes from Ophioninae sp. B BG-2022a, assembly GCA_030522765.1. Lineage (NCBI taxonomy): Eukaryota > Metazoa > Arthropoda > Insecta > Hymenoptera > Ichneumonidae > Ophioninae sp. B BG-2022a. The sequence continues at coordinate 15,505 of JAPYZJ010001010.1, read as the reverse complement.
GATATAGTCATTAATTACAATTAAACTAACTGAAATACATTTTCGCCGTTGAAATATTTAGATTCATTTGCAATTCGATGTCGAAACAATGGCGATAAGACGAAGTACAATTATTTCGATGATCTTGATTCGAAGTTTCATAATTTATGGAATATATGTAAGTACAAAGTTATTCATAAAAAATATAAAAATATTTACTTTTTATACGAAACTGACGATTAAATCATGATTGCGACCTATCAGGTTTTATCCTTTCTTTTTTTCGTAATTTTCGTTATTATCGAAAAAATCTTCGATCGACGTAGGTCGTAAGTGTTCATGGAAAAATTAAACAAACGCATGATTAGCTGGTAGAGGAGAAGGTGGTAATGTGGCCCCCTAATTTGTTTTTGAGCCCTCATGTAAAAAATACTACACTTACAAATAAAGCAAATACGCCATCGTGATCCTTATTCATTGACTCATGTATGCCTAACGGTAGAATAAGTAAAATAACAACAGAATAATCAAAAACTTAATTTATTCTTAAAAGCAAAAGTTTCGAAATTTAAGATCGGGTGAGGGTTATATGGCATCCTGGGGGCCAAATTAAATGTATTGGACTTTAATTGAATTGAACGGCAAAAATCACAAATATAATAATCGCCTTCAGAGCCTGCACAGGCTGTATGAACCCAGAAATTGCAAGATTGGCACTGAATCCAATCTTCACCACGTACGTCGCTAGAATAACTGGCTTCACAAAATATGCAGCTCGTATCTAAATTTTCAGGTATCCTATGTGAATTGTCATGGTGCTTATCATATTCAGAGTCAGTTTCTACGACTGCGTCACTTTCAGAGCTACCGCTGGATGTTCTGACGGAACGGAATTAAAAAGAATAGCTAAGTACAGAAATGATATACTTATCGCTCATACATGTAATATGGTCTCCCGGGACCATAAGAGGAACAATGTGAGGGGGCCAATTTACAATTAAACAATGTATAACCAAATCAAAATACATATAACTATATAAAGTTTTTGCATAATTATCTTCAAAATTCAGCAGAAAAACGTTTTTCCAACAGAATGTCTAAGTCACTCAACGCAAAAGACTGACTTCATATGACACGATACGCCATCTCACAGCTTCGTTACTATTCGGTAGTTATCACAAGATTATTTGCGTTGCACTTAAATTATGCTAGATGGCGCGTTTCTGTCAAATATGTAAGGGGGCGTAAAAAATACCTGCTGGGTCCACATTACCATCTTTTCCTCTACTAAAAAAACATTGCAATTAGAAAATAATGATTTTCATTAATTCGTAATCCTCGTTGTACACTAATGTTGATATATTTCACCAATAAATGGTAACCTCAGAAATCTCCATGAGCTTTTCAACATATAAAAAAACATTGAAAATTCGAGCGATGAGACAATTTCGGTTTTGCATGGGATTTCGCAAAGAAACGTTTTCACAAGATGGGACTGTGATGAAAATGGCTCTGGATGGGCGAGTCAAAAGAAAAATGTAGCGTTAACTCTCTTTCGAAATATCTGCGGAGTTGTTGGAGGTTAAAAACTCGTGGCGGTGTCTATGCAATCTTCGCTTCCGTAATCTTCAACTGAAATTAGTTGGGACGACGGCTGGTAAACCCTGTTGAACTTCCACCGGTGTATTCTTCCCTCGAGAAGTTTCTTCGCATTCATATACGGTTGAAACATATTTTACATCTATACACACACCCGTATCATCATACCTTCGCATCAGATATTTATATATGCTGACGAGTTTACTATCCTCGAGAGAGGGCGCCGCGAGCCCGTTGAAAACAAAATCACGAAACCGCTTAACGTTTTCACAAAATCGATTCGATGAAAATCAGCATTAGTTTACTTGGCAAGAAACACTAGTTTCTTTATATTTTCCTTCGATCGAAGCGTTTTGAAAAACGTCGAGTTTTCTGGAATATCTTCGTCGAAAGTACCGATTAACGTGCCAGTTTCCAAAAAAACGATAATATTGGGGAAGCACTATTACGGAACGGGTTACGCCGTTGTGGCGTCAAATTTCCGATTCTCGCTGTGCAAGCTTCCCTCATTTTCGTACTCTCGTGTATCGTTTGGCAAAAGCTTCCTTCGGAGCAACCGCGTTTTCCCAATTTAAGGGAGTTTACCGAGTCGTTCGATCGCTAATGACACAAAACAACCAAACTGTAATATACATCCCAGGCTAAATTAAATTCAGGTAGAATTCGACAGCCTGATGAATTTTCTGGAATTTTACGTTAATGGGTTGGAACTCTTATCTGCCGAAAAAAGTGTAGACAGAACCGCGGTTTGAAGTATGATTAAAAAGATGATATTTTGGCTCACGAGTAAATATATATTGAAAAAAACGTGACTGGTACGAGGTTTGTTAAAAAAATTCAAGGTCACTTTTTATTTCCCTCGAATAATATTTATTCATCAATATCTATCTTTTTTGGTATAGTTTCGAGCTCTCTCAGCGATCCGATCTTCACATTCTCAATCGTGGCAAATCTTCGTCCTTTCATAGCTGTTTTTAGTTGTGGCAACACAAAACAGGTTGTCGAGAAGCTTTTTCTTAAAAAAATGCATTCGAAAAACCTTTGACCCAAAGCGAAACTACTGAAACGGAAGCTCCTTCAATATTGTTGATATGATTGCGAAAAATAGAGATCGGCATTCACAAGACGGGTTTCCGGATTTACTTAGTTCGCGGGACAGTCTATAATTGAACAGAAATGGCGACATTGATCTATTCTCCTCGTGATATATATCTATCGATTTGTCCATTTCACCAATTTCACAAGTTACCGGATAAAATAGTTTCCAGGGCCAACAAAGGAAACGTTTCGCGAAAAGTAATGACACGAACGATGTTAATGTATGTGAGTTTGGTGGCAGATGCCTCGTGAACGAAACTGCCAGTGGGAAAAAAGTAGGCAGTTTGGCATTGCACTCGTGCCGTATGCAAAGCTCTGGTCGGACTCGGGCTGCGCAAAGTGTTGCAAAGTTGTTTCGACGTCATATATATGCGAGTGTGTACACGTGCACCGAGAGATGGTAAGGCCGGGGCTGGAGCCGCTAGAGCGTACTCTACGTCGGCTCCATTACAATTGGTTTGACCTCGCATGCTTTTTATTATTGATAGTGGGCTGTGTTGCCGTCTGTTCGAGTACACGATCTTTTTCCCCTTACGGCTCGGCTCATACGTGCTGCACAAACAACCAATACCAGGCTACTATTTAGCTATTCTCCAAGTCTAAGTAAAAGCGTTAGAACTCGAAGCTATCGAGTCGTGAAAGCCTGAGCGTATCATTTGGAATATCGACAAATGTGTATACTTGGCAACGCAACCTTTTCACCCGGGAACATTGATTTGACGAAACATTGCTATCGTTTTCAAACTCAAAACCCCTCTAGTCCAATGAAAATGAAAACGACTGAGGCTAGACTCCAAATTCAAAACAACAAAATGAAATTGGAAACAACACCGAGATATTCAAGATTACACTTGAACCAGTGTACATTTCGAGAGTTCAAGTTGAAGTTGGCTCGCGTTGAAAGAAAACTGATCAAATGGAGTTGTTTGTGTGTGTGTGTTTTTCTTTTCGAATCTTTCATTGAGACGAGAGGGAAAGACGAAAATTGTACGATTACGCGGAAATTCCGAATAATACGCAAACCAAGCGAAGGCTGCGCAGCAACAACGTCAAGTGTGTACGTAGCCATTACTCGCACACATTGAAGACTCTCCATGGATGAGTTTGTGCAACCGCAGAACAGCTCTTTCTATCTTTTGTACAGAAGTATAGTATATGACTGGGTGGCGAGGGGGAGGGCGGAGGGTTCGAGTGTATAACCGCGGGTAACCTCTGAGCATGCTTTTGTACAGGCAACGTGGAAAAACAGTCCATGAGTCTGTGCAGTACGGGCTCTATCTGCTTCGACCGTTGCGATCTGTTATGGGCGATTCTCCGTCAACTCGTTCCTTCTTTCCCACTCGTATAATTCTTCCGCTTCTTCAAAGGTTCTCGTTCCCTGCTCCACCAAAATATCGTACCCTTTTCTACGAACATCTCTCCCAATGTGTCGGATTCACAGTTTTTTCTAGCATTTCTTCCATAGACTTTTTGTCTTTTTTTATTTTCTTTTTGTAATTTTTTTTGTCTTTTTTTCGTTATCGGGTGCTAGAATTTTTCATTTGGCTCAGTCGCTCTACGGAGGAATCCCTTTCATACTCCACTTTGATCGAGTGGGTGTCGAAAATCTGATTGATGTGTGGATTTCAGGGTAATTTCGTACCGAGGATTATATACCCTGGCATCATTATGTTATGCAGGTTTTATTTCGTAAAAAAATGTGCTTTCGAAACAATTTTGAAAATGTAGATAGAAAAAATCTGGAAAAATTGAGAGGCCATCGAAAAGGTAGTTCAAACCAGTTCGATGAAAATCGAAGTGTGTTCAAATATTTTCATCTTAAATGATCATTATCAATGATAAATATCAGAATTAAAAACCGTAATGTTCAAGTATATCGCAATAGCTTTTGCTGGGACCTGTTTTACAATCGGCATTTGTTGTTTCCCATTGACTTGTTTCTCATCGAACATTCATTGGTGAGTTTCTTTATGAATATCCAGGTACGTCGCGTGCTCGTGTCCTTTTGAAAGGAAAATCGCATTTTCCTGGCTCCCTTTGTGGAATTTGGATAAAAACGCGGAGTGCAGAAAGAGGGCGTCTTTTTCTACACGACAAACTTTCAGAAAAAAAAAAAACTCCAGCCGAGAGCTACCTTCGTTCGTGGAAACAGAAAAAAAGTGACAGACGACGTCCCAGCATCGCGTCCTAACTCTCTAGTTTCATTTTTTTCTTTTCTTTTTTCGAGTATACGTACAAATATACATCGATGAAGGAAAATAATGAAAAAAAACTGTGGGTTCACGAAGAGACTGGATATTCAGTATTTAAAATGGTGAGACTTGTATAGCGATTATATAAACGTTTAATAGCGGGCACAGAGTTGAGAGAAGCCAGCTGTCGCGGAACTCGCTCTGTACTCACCGGTATTATGCATGAAGCGGAAATTTGACGTTACCTCCGCTCTTATAACCTGACGCATAAGTAACTGGAATATTCTAGCATTGTACCTGAGAGTCCTGGAGTTATATACGCTCCAACGTACATCAGAAAATTTTCCGAGCATTTTATATCGCGAGGTTGAACCGTGGCATCGACCCAGGCTTGATATTCTTTCCGTTTATGTCGTGGAAAATTGTCCGACTGTTACTTCCTCGTGTACTGGAAGTAATGACACTCCGGGTAGAGTGGAATACGCCGATCTTGCGTAAAACGTAATCGACGGAAATTACACTGGATTTTGCTTCCCTACTGAAAATATACGGTTTTGCTTTTGTTTGTTTTGGTACTGATCGAGCGAATTGGCAAAAGTTTGGTTTTTCGCTTGATCGCAAATTGTGGATTAAGTGACCTTATTTGCTACCCCACCAATTATTCATACGTTCTGAGATTTATGTTCACGGTTGTATACATATTCATGATCCTTAAAATAACAATAATTCGGTACTTGCCGAACAGTGATCCTTAAGGCAGAATTATACTTTGAAACCTTGAAAGAAATCGATTTTTTCAACTCTTTTTGAAAGTTAATATATTCAAGAACATCCCCTCGGAGTAGTACAGGCATCACTCATTAAGCTTGAGTTTTTTTTTCAATGTTTCCTTCGTAAAAACCGCATCCGGCCAAACGCGAATTATTTTTAAAAATTATTTTCAGTTCTTTTCTTTCGAGAAAAAGCAGCGAAAAACCACGTATTTTATTCTTCTTTTTCCAGCGCCATTTCGTTATTTTTGCATTTAAAATTCTACTCCAGTCGGTTGCTAGTGTTATATTAAAAGCAAAAATTCAAAAATGTTCGGTTTTGAATGGCTCATTTTTGAAATTTCAACATCAGCGTAGATCAACCTACTAATCGAGGCGTTGTATTTAAATTGTGTTAATGTATAATAATAAGCAAACTATATAGTAATATATAATCAGTAAAATATATAATAATTTTTTTAATTAAATTAAGAGTACATCTATCAAGCCTAACAAATCCTAAACAAAGCCTAACATCGATATGTTTTATTCGTAATCTCATTAAAAAAATCCAAAAAACCTTTCTTTCGAGAACCCAAAGGAGAATCCTGCTTTGAAATGATAATAATTCGATATATTACCCAAATTAGAAACTAATTCGAATTCACAGTGCAGCTTTTGACTCTTTGTACAAAGTGGACTTCTGATGACGACTATCTGCAGCCTATAAATATTTGCTCAGAGTTCCACTTTTTCCAGAACCTGAATGTCACGTGTACTTATACGAGAAATATTTAATCCCCAGCTGTACGTTCCCATACGGGTAACAACTATAGGATTAAAAGACTACAATACATTTTTTTTTTGTTAATCCAACAACTCTCTTCAAGTTCCACTATAATTTCTCTACATTCTTTCGGCGGTTGAGGTACTTAAGATTAAATCCCGCGTATTTCCTTCCTAACTTTTTTCCGGGTGATTCCTTTCCATTTTCATGTTTAAGGTTGGGGGATCCGAGCCCAGGCAGAAAAAGCCACAATCTGAAATCCCTAAATATACGCCTTGGGTGTAAAGTAAGTCGTAAGTGGCACAAAGGTCAAGTCTCAAAATTTAGCTTCAAGTATACTGTTGTCTTCAGTAAACCTTCATTATGATTATTATTATTATGCATTTATTTATCTTTATTTCTCATTTTAGATTTTTTATTGTGAATTGATTAAGTATTAACACATTTTGAAAAAAATGAGTCGAATTTCAGCATACATTAATCTCGTTGTAATTAATTCCATTGCAATTACATAGTGAATAGAATTTTTCCCTATTTGTTAAATAAATAACTATTATGGAAAACACGAAAGTTTTCGAAGAATTTTTTGCACTGTTCTTTTGCTTCTCGCATCACTAAAGGTTAGGGAATCGATTAAAAATTCTCAAGACTCTTATAAGTCTTCAAGTTTCAGTAAGAGGTCGCTCTTGTTCTACAAAAGAGTCACGATATTAAAAAAAAAAAGAAAAAAACGTGTCCCTTTTGTGGTTGTGTTTCGTGACCGCAGAACAGTCTGAGAACTGTGGCAGTCTCGAAAGTCTGTGCGTGCGTGCGACCGACCGTTTCTCAAGTGAATGAATACTTGAGGGGAATAGAACGGTTTCGACTACCGACTGATGTTAATTTTGCTTGCTACTGCGAATTTGTACCAGGATCGATATCTTCGAGGTTTTAATATCGAGTGAATTTGGGACCACCCTGTGGCTGTTTGTCACACGTGAAACATAATGCTGTGGGACGGATTCTGTCCACTTTCGATGTATGAGGTTTGTACATCGAATTTACGTAAATTCGATTTATGATTTTTTTTTGTCATGTCGATACACGTGTACCCAACATATGTTGACATTATCAGCTATTTTGCATGTTTAGTTCATTTTTTCATAGATATAAAGATTGTACGTGTTTTGGTGGGCTCGGCGATTTGTTTGCTATCGAAAACGAGAATTCCTTTCCCGTAAAGGTTTCAAACCCAACAATTCTGAAAGAATCAAGAAAATTCCCAAAACGCTTCACTATTAAAAATATGCAAAAAATAAAAAATTTTCGAAATTTTATAGGGCTAAAAAAGACCGTGGCTTCGTTTTCTCATAAAAATGTTTAACAAGCAAATAAATAATCCAAGAATATTAACAAAACCAGGAAACTTCGGGAATATCTTACCGCATGAAAAATCATTAAACGAACAAATAATCGAACTTGACTTGGTTATTCCTGAGCAAAGTTGAGCCAAACCTATAAATAAGGATTGCAATGAGCAAGCTCGGTTGAAGCGATTTTGGATAATCCGGGTTCTACTGTATTCCCATTAGCATCGATATCACCTGCGCTACGTAGAAGCCTGAGCTAATCGATCGCGGTCTCGGCTTCGCAACCAACATTATTCATTCGTTTGTATCACATATCGTAAAGAATGCCATTTTTTTCCTCCCTTTTTTCGACGCTTTCCAATCGGCCGATATCACAGTCATGGCGCACTTGGAAAACGAGGACGCCCGTGTACATTATAGTCGATGACATTTTTTTAAAACTTTCACTGCTTTTAGAATCTGACTAAAATGTACACTTTTTTCGGTCTGAATTAAGGTGTTACTTGATAGATAATGAAAAATCGCCAAAATTATTGAAAATGTTATTAATTAGATTTTTCTATATCATAATAATAATGACGATGATAATAATAATAATAATAATAATAATAATAATACATGAATTATTTGAGAATTTTTCCGTATATAATCCGGTAATTAATAACATATAAATGCATATAATAAATAATTCATTACAATTGTTTTTTGTAACATAATTTTGTAACTAAACATTTTTTACAGCATAATTTCCTGACTCTGCAAAAATTCGTCTCATTGATAAATTTTTAATAAATCAATTTTCTTAGCTTCGATTACAATTCGATGAAATTTAATGTTTTCTTTTGATATGATCATCGTGTCCATCATTGTTATGCTCACAAGATAAATACCGAGTAATGAATTTTCTAAAAAAGAAAAATAATAATGTACATTTTACATTTTCCAAAAATTCCAATTTTCTTTTTCACTCAACGATCCCAAAAACTCTCAATACGATACGACACGAAAATATATTCTCGTTTTACGTATTCATCAAATTTCCAACACGAGCGAACTCGTGAGCAAAGTAAAGAAAAAAAACCTCACTTGTGTCTTGCCCAAAAGAAAAATAAATTCGACGCACAAAAATTTGGATCACGAATATCCTTGAGCATTCTCAATTCCAACATCGCTAATAAATTTGCAACTTCAAAATAATCAATTCAACACTCCAAACGAAATAATTCTCGGGTCTTTGCTTGCGAATTGGAATTTAAAACCCGAGCGAGCGAAAAATGTTCACCGTTTCGGAACGTACAAAAGTGGATCTTTATTCTCGCTTAAAAAACGATTTCGGCTTCTGAGAAATTTTAAGAGAAAGAGGAGAACCTTGATGGCCTTTCTATACGAAGGAAAATCAAAAGAATTTTGAAGGGCCACAAAATTTCGTGAAACCTGGTTGTTATCAAATATGAACAAAAAATTAACATTTTAAATCGCCAAATTTGGCAAAGCTAAGGAAATTCGTGAAACCCCTTATTTTTCAACTGAAGAAATCCATAAACCACGAAATTAAAAAAGGCTAGCTAAATTCATAAATACTTTCCGTCATTAAAAAATGATTGAAAAATTGAGAAATTTGACAGATCGACAAAAATTGATGAAATCCTCAGAAACCTTATAAAAAAAATTGATGGAGCCGAGCAAATTCGTGAACTCTTTTCTCGTAAATATTCAAAACCCAAAAAATCTGGAAGAGTCAAGAAAATTCGCAAAACGCTTCCTCAATAAAAATATTCAAAAAAATTAAAAAATTCACACATTTGATAGGGCTGAAAAAATTCGTGGCATCGTTTCGTCATGAAAAATTCAAAAAAAGTAAATAAATAACCCAAGTATATTGACAAAACCGAGAAACTTGGCGAATATCTTTCCGTACAAAAAATAAATAAACAAATAAATACATAAATAATTCAAAAAAAAAAAAAAGAATGCAACGAAGTCCTCGTACATCTCAGCGCACAGAAAATAAATAAATAGATAGATAAATAAATAAGTAATCCAATAAAATTGACAAAGCTAAGAAGATTTGCGAATACCTTAGTTAATAAAAAGTAAAAAAAAGGAATAAAAAAAAAAGAAACGTGTGCTGCATCGTGTGCGAGCGTTATATGTCGCCTGCGGTGTTCAGTCCAGTGGTGGGGTTGAAGCGCGTGCGCGTCTCGAGCGGCGACAGTGAGTCTGGGGCTTTTCTCCGATCGAGCCGTAAGAGGGTCGCGCGGGTGAAACGGCGGGGGCGACAACGGGGCCGCGGGGGGAACGGGGGTATGAATGTACAGAGACTCGGTGCACGCCGATCACTTATTCATGCTCCGAGAAATGATTCTGGCCTTACAAGCAACCCGGTCCGTCTTTGTACGTGGAATCTACGTACGTACAAACACACACACACACACACATCTAGACAAATATCTTTCGGCTCGCTGCTTCGTCGTACGGTGCTTTAATCTACCACTCTGGTCCTCTATTATTCCCTCTTTTTATTTTCTCCCTCGTACATTTCCTTTGGCCACTCGAATCGTAAAAAAGAAAGCAAAAATAAAAAGCTACACCCGAGAAACCTTTTCTTTTGTTTCAATTTGCTCTTACATCGAATGACTGACAATTCGTTCAAAACTACCGAATAAATTGAAACTTCGGTTATGGAAATCTGTCGCGCTTTTAGAAGAGACTCAGTCGATATTTGATGGGACATGAGGGGGGAGGCGAAGAGCATGCCGCTCAAAAGATCCCGAATGTCAACGCAATCGAACCTGAATTCATTATGTTTCGTTTGATCGAATGCAGGTCGAGGAAAAACGTCAGCTAACCTGGCAGGGTCTGGTAATGATAATGGTTGCTGTTTTTTTTTTTTTTTTACATATTCCTGGTTGGCGTTCTTTTGCATCGATTATTACTGTTGGAAATAATCGATTCGATTTTCGAAAGTTTTACAATAGCTGAGCCCTCAAGTGGCTATCAAAATTGTTTTCAGTATTGTATTTATTGCCGGGGTAAAAATGCGTCTTATTCCCACTGTTGAATAGCAAGCATTAATTCAATTTATGATCATGATTAATAGTTCATTTACTATTGAAACGTTGATATCGAAAAAAATGTAATTGGCAGGAAATTCCTTATAAAATTATAACGATCTTAAGAGCTCCAGAAAGACCTTAACAAAATAAAGGCTAATTGCTTATTTCGACAGACCCTTATTGGTTTGGCTTTGACTAAATCGTTTATGGTTTTTTAATGACTAAACTCGAGTCCTCAATAATAGGTAAAAATAGGATTTTAAAGAAATCGCAAAGGCACAAAAAAGTGTTATATTTGACATTTATGCACTAAGCGACGACAGGGCACATAGTTCAACAATTCAATTTGGTTCTTTTTGACATTTTTATCGTGACTGATATCGCTGAATACTTTTATTAGGAAAGATTATTTCTTCCTAAGCAGACCCGTTCGAATTACCATTAACAGCGATAATTTACGGGCTACCATGGTTTTTGTGAGGCATCATTCAGGCAACCTTAAAGGCCCTCGCAAAGTTATGGAAATTCGATATGGATCCGACCAAACTTCAAATTCAATTTCTGGACTGATATTCCTAATTAATTAAATCATAAATTAAATATTTCACGAATTCTCGAAACCCGGATGATCAATGACTAAAATTTAACTATCCCGGCAAAATAAAAATGCGAGATTGCAGTTGTGAAAAATGGCGCTTTTAAATCGCTGATACGAATAGCTTCTTAGAAAAGATTGTACTCAACTTGCTCGCGTTAATTTGAGAAAATTGGACAAGGTTCGTTGCGCTGCTCGTATAAAATGTTAAGATCAACATGTTACATAATTCCCGGAACGTATCACGCAAGCTTGTGGGAGCGCAGCAACGCCCGAGTGCACTTCCCATAATTAGCGAATTTTTAGATAACTCTTATTTCCCTAATTACCCAACAGACGATTTTTCTTTTAGGTGGTACGTGTACGAACTTTCTCATTAGAACCAAAATTGATTTCTTTGTGTATTGCGATATAGCAATTCAGAATTACATCCGCGAAAATTCATCATACCTTACCGAGGAAATACGATAGTATTTAATTCATTAAATCAATGCATTTAACATGCAACATTTGGGAAATACCTATTAATAGTTTTCGATTAGATACGAACTATGCAAAGAGTGGTAAATTATGGTAAAACTGTCGCAATGACATTTGTTTGGTTTACAAATTTATTTTTTGTCATTTTCTCATTGTTTCGATTATAAATGATGATGTACTGTCGGGTGGGAATGAAATCTACCTCACCGTAAAAAGTCATGGGGTTTTGAAGTTCGCGAAAACGTGTGATAAAATGGGGCGTGAATTTTCTGAACAATGACTCGATTCTGATCAAACAAAGAAACCCAAACCAACCCAAACAAACCCATAAAAAGTTATGGGGTTTTGATGTTTGCGGAAACATCGAAATTGGGTATGTTTCGGAAAAGTCACTAAAGTACATAATGACCGAACACGTTTATTACCAACATTTCTCGAATAATTATTTTCTTATGCTCAAATATATTGTATTTTTCTATTTTCAGTCGCTAGTCGAAAAGTCCTTAACCGCTGTTCGGAAAATCGTACGGGATTTTGGCGCGACCTCGATGATTATCGCGAATGATTGAACGTTAGAATTTTCATTATTGGAAAAATCAAAATGGTAGATCCATTTCGCGGGAGTTCCGGGGGATGTAGAGTTAGTGAGCTTTCGCGAAAAACGTGGCGCTACGAACGCTTTGGGGAAGGTTATTGATTCGAATAATGACTGGGTGGCTGAACTCGCCCGGTAATAATTCAAGTGAATTGCGATGATGTGACGGACGAAAAGCCCCCGCGACACACCGAATTCGTCTCCATCAAAATTCAAATGTCACGGGTGTGACAGGTTTCGTATAGGTAAGCCTGAATTCTATTTTGTGATCCATCCGTTCCTCTATCCGCTAATATTCCGTTGGAAATGATGTGTCTATTAACGAGGTTAAGTGTTAAGTGTCACCTGAGATATGCAAAACAGCTGGGAGAGAAAACCCTTCAAACACACGGGGAGCTGTCCTTTTAACGATTTTCACTTCCTCGCTGAGACAGGTTTCATGAAATATTTTCTTTCGTTACGAAATCTTCATGAAAACGTTCTCAGAATATTATTAAACGTACATAATTGACGTTTGGAGAAATGTCGACGTATTTTCGTTTTTTACCCTACATGCCAGAAGTTTCATTGTTTTCAAGAAAGATAACCAATTTGTTTTCTTTTTTATGATAGGATATCAGGTGTCTTTTAAATAAAGAGTATAATTGTGGATTTTTTTGAGGGGTAACTTTTCAAATTAAGTTTACATTTTCAATAGAATACATTTGTAAGAGAAATTTTATTGAAGAGATTGAGTTTGGGATTTTTTGGGGCGAATATCGTTGATACTTTTTAGGTACGGAGATATTCAAGGATTACGAATTTTCGAAAAATAGGTTATTCATTTTCGTAGATCTTTAGAAATATTCGTTAATAAATATACAGAAATATATGTTTGCTTACAGTTTTTGATAAATCAGTGAAAAACTGTAAATTGCGAAAAGGTGTAAGTACATATTTATATATATTAATGTTGTGAAAGTTTAAATAATTTTTTACGCTTGGAATATTACGGTACAAATGCATCCATTTTATTCGACGAGAGTCGTAGGAAGTTTGGACTTTAACAGAATTTCATTTTTTGTATTATACTGAAATTCGGACATTTGTATAACAAATTTCATCAAATTTAGTATATGAAAAAAAATTGGCCGTTGCAGAAAAATTTAGTTTTTTCAGTGACTATACATCTGTTCCATCTGCCCAACAATTCAATTTTCTTAATTTTTATATTTAATTAATACGTTCGGATCAATGAATGATTACCAAAAACCTTCCGAAAACTCAATATATTTAATATTTCCCAGTGATTGCTAATTGATTATTTATTGAGAATACTGTTTTACTAATTTACAAATTGACTGCCATTTGAAACTTGGCTTAATAAATCGCTCGATTTTGAATTTTGATGAAACAATCTTATCTTATTTTAATGAAATAGTCTTGCAATAATTAATGTTGTATTAAATTCATATTTTTGCATCGATCGAATAATTGAATAATTGAATATATTGTAGCATCAAGTACTACAATTTTTGAAACTATCGAGAATGTTTGCGATTGGTTTAATACCCATCCACTGAATCCTTAAATTTCGATAACTCGTCGTCGCGATAAAATGAATTTCTAATTATCTCTACAACTGAATATCGCTCGTTCGAGTGTGGCAAACAGTCTCTCGGGCTCAGCATCAGTAGTGTCTCGGTATCACACAGCGATTACTCCGCGAAGGAAGGAAAGGGAAAAGAGCTCGTCGGTTGGGCGTGCAGCAACTCGACGGGAGAGAGATTCTCGCTTGCGGTAGGTCGGGAAATCCCATTCATTCGGCAAACACATTCCCGTCTTTCTTGGCCACATTCTATGAAAATCTTCGCCATCTCGCTGCTGCCCCATCATCACTACCTATATTCATTCCTCACTTGTTCGAACCTGAGCAACCTTAATGTGCAAGCGTAAACACGCAGATCCGTGTGTACACCTACGTTCAAAACCTACCAGCACTTGCACTCCTCACGTTTTCAACAAAAAAAGTTTTTTTCTAATCGCGAAAAAAAACCGTCAACTATTTGAACGTGTTTGAAATAAATTACAAATATTTCAGTTATTTAAGGTAATAAAGTAAATGAAGAGACTGGTGAAATAATAACCGCAAATAGTTTTGAAGTTATCACTTGATCAATAATTTATTTTTTTAGTACCTCAAATAAGTGAAGTATTTGAATAAGTAATTTTGTTATTGCATGATAACTAAGTATCGTTATACAATAACTAAAAATATAGTTATGCGTAAAATAGAGGAAATGAAAATAAAATGAACATTAATAAAAGTTGATGATAAATAATATAGTATGTAATTCACTATTTCTCATAAATAAAAAATACATTTTTTTCTTCTCGAATAATCAATCAATTCATTTAATTTCATGATTATTCGTGCATTTATTGAATTGTTTTGAAAAAACTCTCCATGAATCATCAATCAATTAATCAATATCGGTTACTAAACCGTGTAAAAAATCCAAAACAATTCTTAACTTCGTATTTTTCACTTTTCTCAAAATGATAAGCCTATTTCCGAGAAAAGTAACTGATGTCTTTATAAAAATACAGGCAATATAACAAATTATGATAATTGGGTGTTATATATTTTTTTTTCCACAAAATACTTAATCACAGCTCCGATTTCAGTTTCTGTGTTCTCCCTTCTCAAACGAGTGCAACAGATATGCAATTTCGAAAGGGTATTGAAAAAAAAACGAAGCAACGTAATGTATCCTAATTTGGCATTCGGTTGACAAAAACATGAGGCTGTCGTGCTCATATAGATTTATTATCACACTCCCTGAATTAATGATTAAAACCGAGAACTTTTTAAGGTAGGTGTCTAGTCTAGAAAGCGAAATACGTGAAGAATTTTCGGAAATTTTTTTCTCCGCTTCTATGCTAGATTGACAATAAATTTTTATCCAGAACATCGGGTAAACCGTATAGAGTAGGAGAATTGTTTTTTATTTTGTCCAGCATTTTCTAAAAAATTCGTAGAGGGC
>JAPYZJ010001009.1:0-37580 GCA_030522765.1 Ophioninae sp. B BG-2022a | reverse complement strand
TAATACAAAAATAATTAAAGTTTACAAAAATAAGTACTATAAATAGAGTTACTACAAATTAAGGAAAAAATATTGTAGATAATAATTAACTTAAAATAATATAAAATAATATAAAAATGAGATCCGGAAAAACAATTTCCAGAGAACGGCGCATCTTATCTATTAAGCGCGAGAGAGAGAGAGAGAGAGAGAGAGAGAGAGAGAGAGAGAGAGAGAGGGAGAGAGAGGACGATAGATACATACATAGGTTTAATATATAAATAGATAGCTATATTTTATAAATATAGATAAATAGAGGAGAAAAAGGAAGGGAAGTAGAGAAATCTGAAAAACAGCGCATGTCACCCGTGACTAAAAATAAAGTATCACAAGAGCACAGAACGATCTTTTTTTTTCCTCGTTAGTTCTCAACTCTTGTGCATCCTAGATACATTTCGATGAAATGCCCAAGTCGTCTGTAAGTGCAAGACAAGTGTGGCTCCCAGACTGGATATCCTGGTGGCGGGAGAGTGCGTCGTAGGTGGCGACGGAGGAGCGGAAGAGAGCTTGCATGCTGCAGGTTGCAGCGGGGTTAAGGAGTCAGGGAATTCCCCTTCTCGTCTCTCTCTCTCTCTCTCTCTCTCTCTCTCTCTCTCTCTCTTTCTCTCTTTCGGAGAGTTCAGCTGTGTACCCCTCTCTAAGCCGCGCACAAACTGTCCTGCGGGCTGCCGGGCGAGTGGAGGCGCTCCATCAGCACCAGCAGCACCAGCACCAGCATCAGAAGAGAAACTCTTCGGTTGCTCGGCGCGCTCTTATTCAGTCAGTCAGTCAGTCATTCAATCAGTCGCACGTGTGAACCGGGAAGAGCTTCGTCGCGGTCACTAGCTCTCCTGCTTTCGCCACAACTGAAACTCAAATTTAACAATAAAACCCAAACGAATTCATAACGATCGTTCGTTTGGGTTGATCGGTTTATCGGGTATGATAATTCACGAGAATTATCGGCACGGTATTCCGGCAGTGATTAAAAAGTGACGATTACGAAAAAGAAATAAAAAAAAATCATAAGATCCAACAAAAACAACCGAAAGGGAAGTTCAATTTGAAGGAAAGGGTTTTAAAATCGTGCATCGGAGAGTGATTTTACTTTCGAAGGAAAAAATCACAAGTGCAACGAATTATGAATTCTGAGCTACGTCATGGAAAGTTAGTGGATCGGAGAACAGCACGTTACTCTTCTATGTGTTAGATTCATTTCGAAGATTCGAAGACTCGGAGAGAAATAAGAATTCTTTTTTCTTTTTTTTTTTTTTTTGAGAATAAATAGTTTCGAGGATTTATCCGGTTGTGATTACGGAACGATTCGACGAGGTGGGAAGGAATTCCGACGCTGATTGTACTAAAGTGCCAACAGGTACGACATTCATCAGATATTCGAGGAATACGAATTGAAAGAATTAAATGAATAATAATAATTAAATCCGTTTTCGATTTCATACGTATCGTCGTAGGGAATCGAAAGGACGTTGTTGCATCTTCGTACATTTTGAATTACTGCATCGTTCGATAAACTTGGATTGATAATGAGTGCGGATAAAATAAACATTTTCTCTATGGAAAATAGTGGACGAACGCATTCGTCTGTTTATCGTTGATATACGTTATCACCGAGATAACTAAAGTTTAGATTCGATGTCATATCCATGCATACGAAATACGCGTAAAAAATGTATATAGATATACACGTATATTTATCTACATAAAACTCGGACCGAGTTAATTGATTTCCGATGTGCAATTGGACGCAAAACATTATTTCCCCATTTCAATGAAATACAAACCCAAACGAATGTTATTCTCAGTCCGGGGCGATACTTCGTCGTGCACGGATTGTTTTTCATGCAAATATCGTTTTCAGTGTCACGTTATGTGATACAAGTTCAAATTTTTTTCGTAACGTTACAAACGACTTTTTTTTTGAGATTGAAAATCTGCGTTTAGGAAATTCGTTATTCAGTACCCGTAATACGTCTTTTATTTGGTGTTAAAGTTACCGTGACGTCCCGAAAATCCGTGTTATGTAAAATAATTAATTAGGAAAAATTGTATTTTGCAACAAAGTTGGGTAATAAGTTAGACTAAAAAATATGACTTAATCGATATTCATTCAATTAAATAAATATATCTTCGATATCATTTCACTAATTGATATTTAATAATCAACTTTAATTCATTGATATTCATTAACGTTTAATCGAAGCAGTAAACAATCTCAAATTCAATCTTTGAACTTGACGGACCGACGGTAAACTTGATTTTCTCCACTGGTTTATCTCAAGCAAAAAAGAAAGGATTTTTCAAAATGAACTGCCTGTGGGTTATCTATTCTAAAAAACTTGACCAATCTTTTTTATTACCGGATGTGGAACATAAAAAGAAAATTAGATACCTTTCGCTCGATTTTTCGAGAAAAATTTGCACCATTATGACCGTTGATAACAACGAAAAAAAAAAGAAAAAAACCGCTTAAAAGACTAAACTATAATAATATCGATCAAGTGCACTGAATTTCAAATAAACAAATTTCAAGTGAAAAATTTCGAGTCAAAAAATCCGTTCAACAAATGTAGCTTAACCCAAACTCAAACAAACGCAAACAAGTGTAGCTTAGTCCCTTGAAAAACATCGACTGACGAAATCATCTCGTGGAAGAATCTCGAATGAAATCTCCGTTCGAGAGTTCGACTGTGGTTCTCCATTTTTCATAATTGGTCCTCGTTTCGTTGGACCGAGCCAGCTATAAAAAAAAAAAAAATTGAGTGAACGTGAAGAAATGGATTGCTTTTCTTTTTGTCAATTCTCTCTCGGGTGATGAGACGAGCCAGAGAAGTGTGGGGGGTAGAAGGAAGCGAGAGAGAGAGAGAGAGAGAGAGAGAGAGAAATCTCATTCGGACAAGAGAAGGGAGCAGACCGATTGTTGAACCCTCATTTGGTAGAATTGTCGAGAATGTAGCAGAGTTCGTACATGCGGACGTGCCGATAGAGACTGAGGGCATCCTAACGTGTCGTATGAATCCTGAGAAATCAGAGAAAGAGAGAGAGGGAGAGAGAGAGAGAGAAAGGGAGACGTGTTGCACATCTGACGTATGCTGCGTGCGTTTCGTTTTCGCTACTCCGATTGAATTCGCGATTCGATAACGAGAATGGACTATATATATATATATATATAATACATACAGACTGAGTGGAAACTGCTCATATTCTGCTACGGAAAAAAATATGGAATACCTCGAGGGAATGCGCCATTTTCTAAACTTTCAAACTCATTCCGAAAACAAAAACAGAGTTTTGGCAATAAAACGACTTAAAAAAACAATCCCAATTTTGATTAGCTAAGAGCTGATTTTTCAATAGTCAGATAACTTTTATCTGATGAATAAATATGGCCGTTTGACAGTTTTTGTGTGGTTGTTATGTCAATCTGTCATATTTATTCTTCCAATAAAAGTTATCTGATAATTGAAAAAAAATTGAGAAAATTAGCCCTAACTCGTACACAGAGCAAAATTCTCCTGAATTATTGTACAATTTGACATTGTGAGTAAAAATCAATGGAAATTATTTTAAGACATCGAATGTGGTCTATAAAAGCGTAATTATTGTTTTTGCAAAATGTATCGAACGTAGCGTAAAAAACATTGAAATTACGACTCCGTATCGTCAATGATTCGAAAAGATATACCGGTCGAAAAAATAAGCTGAAGCGCACATTGCGATTAATGCGTTAACGTTCGCGTGTGCATTGAAAAAAAGTTAGCGAAATCCATCCCATTGTCAGGTAACCGCAGGCTGTCACAAATGTTTTTGTGATGACGTTTTTTTAGCTTCCTGGTTTTTGATTAAATTATTTTTATATTTGTTATGATACGTCACATATTTCAAATTTTAATAATAATTACACGTTTTTACGCATTGAGTCATTTTATAATCACGTCTGAGGTTTTTTTAATACATAATCTAAAATTGTGCAGTGGATTAAAAGATTTCTTCACTTTGAAGAGGTTAGCTATTTAATCTGCTATAAGATCACACCAGATTTGTTGCAGCCAAATGGTAGACCACATTGTTAAAAATATTTTCCAACGAAAATCCGTTGTTGTTGAATTTTAAAGTCAATTTTTACAAACAAAAAGAAACGGATTTTTGAGCTTGTTATGTCTCGGATTAAATTATTCGAACAGAATCCAATATTTACTTCCCAAGCGGAATACGTGAAATTTCCCGTGAGTCATGAAAAACAGAACATCTGAACTGAACTGAATATCTCCGTTGGCTTTGAAAATACGAATAATGTACATACTACAATATGAATGGTTTGGAAGAAATGGGTATAACAATATTTTTTCGATTTTTCTCAGTTGATTTTTAAGGTCGTAAAATTTTTAAAAATTTATTTTTTTTAATTATAATATCATTTTTTATTATAACATTTTTTCCCCATGTGCATTGGAGTTGTTACACAAACGAATTCAACCTTGTAACATATCATGACCTTCAAATGACCTAGAAAAACATTATGATAGTCATACTTCTAAACCATTGAAATTTCCACGTGTAAATCGTATTTTCACAAACTGACATATTCAGGTGGTCTCTTTCTTGTGAATCACCCTGTATACATATACGTATGTATACACATAACACCCACGAAGAAGAGTCTCGTTACATTTCTTAAACGATTCTTCATTACGATTTATAGACTCGCGAACGCGATTCATTTTGCCATCTGCTGACGTGCAATCGCGCTTGAATATTTCATGGTTGTCAATTACCATTTCGGAACGAGTGATCGCGCATGAATCGACAACAAGATGGGCAAAATCGATCTAAGTTTTACGGTAGAAAGTTTGTGAATAAAACAGGAAATGAAATAATTCAACAAAAAAATGATCACCCGAGTTTCCGGAAGAAAAATTTTTGACAAAGAGAAATTTAAATATCATTCGTGTTTACTTTTTTGGTTGATCGATATTTTTTTTCAATCTATTAAGGAAATCATAACGAACCGGAAATCGGAGTTATTTCGAAAAATTAATTTCGTAAGGTCACAAAAAGAGTGCACGATGGGTATACTGGGTCTTTTGGGGACAATCGGGTTTACAGAGGTTTCTAGGCATCCAAAAAGTCTGAAAAAATTCGAGTTCACTACATGGCCCAGCAGCTACCAAACTCATAAGGTAAAAACCCTTGTTAATAAAAATTGAACAAAATGAAAAACATAAGGGATAAATTTCAGTTTCAAATTTTGACTGGTCCTTTAAATACCCAGTTGAGACGCCGGATTAAAAAGTCGTTCACATATTTTATAACTTTTCCAGTGTTAACTATAAGCTGCTATCAATATAGCATTAAATAGTTGATTTATATTATTACAATGTTTGAATTTAGGGGGCATATCCAGTAATTTGCACTGCCCTACGTATATAAATAATTTGGTGAAAATTTTCGATTTTGGTCACTCGATTGATATGAAACAAACAAAATGAGTTTTTATGTTGTTGCGTTGCAATCAGAAAAAACTAAGGTGCTGCTGGATGAACCATCGGACAAACGTTAGGCCAATAACAATAATAATAATAATTTAAAAATGTAATCAATACGTTCAGATTATTTTATTACTATGAATAATTATCCAAATACTCTATAGTTATTGAGTTTTCCAATGACTGCTGATTAATTCATATTAAAACAAATTTTTCACTATTTTATAAAGACGCGAGAACGCAGACTATTTATTTGAAAGTCAGTCGAATCAATCGCCATAAACGCCCGTGTAAAATTCATATCTTCTTATCTACTATATTAGAAAATAAAACAAACCCAAACAATTAGTGTATTATTATTCTATCAAGAATTATAATTCCTGAAATTTAAAAAAATTGTGGTGGTTATATAAAATCCATGAAGCGATAATTTCAATTTTTTTTTCATTTTTTCGAGGTGATATCATGATATAATTATTATGGAGAATATCATTTAAAAAACGAAGAAAAATGTCGGCGAAGCTCAAACTACCGTTATCATGAATACGTGTACAAAATTCCCTGTCACTTCGTTCATTAGATGTTGAGAAATTTTCGTTTCAAAAAACGTACTTTTTCCGAAAACGCGTTTAAAGTTTACGTTTACGTTCGATCAACGAATTCTACAGCATAAATTGAAGATTCTTCATTAATTTGCGTTGCCCCAAGCAACAAACGATTTTTTTTTTAATTTCCACAGTAAATTGAACCCCCTGCCCCTCTCTACGATTCGTGCATAGCTAGAGTATATTCGTTTCGACGTTTAACTCTCAAGAAGCAAGATGCCAGAGTGTGTGCGATAAAAGTTTCATTATCGAGCCATTCGAGCGATTTGTGTGGTCCGTATGAAGTCCAAGTCGTAAGCAACGAGCGTTTGTGAGTCAGGCAATCGTGAAGCGATAGTGACTCGAACCGAGACGCACAAATAATTGACCTAAACTCAACAAAAAGCCACACGAAAGTTGAACGAAAATTTGAGAGTCGAAAAAGTAGATAGCCTCCCACATATTATTTTTCCTGTGCCCAAAAACGTTTCTCCCATTCGAGTAAAAAATTCCAGTCGAATAAATCAAATCTAAGGAGAAAAAGAGATTGAAGAGAGGGGGGGGTGGAGAAAAATGTGGGTCGATGATAAATCCTACTGGTGAAGATTCATCGTTTATTTTTAATCCCAGCCCATACTTTCCCATGGGTTTTACCGATGGATTATAAAGCAGACGTAAATACTAAATAAACGGTGGTTTATGGCTCGAGGTATTTCCGGGGTACGAGTGAAAAGTGAAACGAAACAGGAAACGAAATGAAAAATTAAAAGCGAGTCGTGAGTTTCGTGGTGTGATAAAAGGAAAATAAAACTTGTGATATATATTTGCCACGATTCGTTCGATTCCATCTGACCTTGCTCCCCACCTCAGGTGGGCCGATAAATATTTGCTTTTCTAATTTGTCAACGAGATCAAAATCCCTCGAGGCTCGCGAGTCCACAGACGTGACAATTGTTGCCGAGGAGAGAGAACGACGTGAATAATCGTCATCGTGTCGTCGAGTGCTCCAGCGAATCCTCGATCTGCAGGCAACCCTCGATATCAATTCCGGAAAGCAATAATACTGAATAGCATAGAGAGAGGGAGGAGGAGGAGAGAGAGAATACAGTTCCCATTTGTTCATGGACCATCTCTAGAATTGACCAGCGGACAAGGACACGTGAATAAAAATTCGATCGGAGAAAAAGAGAAGAAAAGAGGGAGAGAGTGATTACGTTGATGAACATCGCGAACGTTTTTTCTCGAGCTGAACAAAGTGGAAGAAACATTGCGCGGAGAAAAACCACAGAAACGATTGAAAAATATATACGACGAATAAAAAGAGATTTTATAAAACGAGGCTCTTAAGAAACGTCCGTTTTTAATTATTACGCTGACCACTTGGGACTACTAAACACTCAGGTACTATATCTATACGGAGAACCAAACCGTCTCGTAATTCGGGTGACGTAAAGAACAATTGGATGAAACGTAGAGTGAAGAGCATCAGCACTTCTTTTTAAATATAACTTTTTTACGAGAAATATGACTTTTTAACGAGGAACATTGAGATTGGTTAATTGGCAATTAAAGGCAATTGCGAATATTGCAAAATCTCAGAAATTAACATTGCGTTTGCATTAATTAGAGAGGACTTTCAATCGTCGTGTCATTGTTATTCGTATTTTGGGATTGTTTTGTAATATCTTTAGTCATGCATTAAAAGCTTTTAAACTGGTGATCACCTGACCATTAGGATTATTTTTAAAAAATATGGTTTTGACGGAATAAGTGAAGTGATTGAAAAATTGTTTGGACATTTATGTATGGATACATTAACAAACTTGCGTACCAAATTTCATGAAGAGATAATTTCTTCAAAAAAACCAAAAATTGTACATAATCTATAGGATTTTCAAAGATGAGAGTCTAAAGGGTGGACTAGATTTTGGTCACCTGGTAAATCAGGAAGAAAAACTGAACGGTTTTTTTCTTCATATAAATCATATTGGTTCGAACTTCTTTTAAATCGTTTCTAACACACAGAAACAAACATGTTCCTTTTTTAAAACATTTTTCGAGAAAAAATAAGATCATTGATGTGTCGGTATAACAAATGACAATTTTGCAAAAAAACATAATCAATTTAAATTATTCTCTACATCCGATAAATTTTACATTTCACTGTGGCCTGAATTAAAGTCGTTTTTTTAGGTTTTCCTGTAATAAAAAAAAATCGTTTTCCTTTTATATTTAATAGTTCTCGCGTACGAGTGCAACACGCTCATTAGCAAAAGTACTTCAGTCCCGCGTTAAACGCATAACGGACCTTTTTTTTCTTTCACACGGACGTTGAAAATGCAAAAAGTTTCACCCGATCGTCATACACATTCGCGACGAGATACAATTAAACGATTTATTCACAATATTTGTTCGCTTGCACGATGATCACGGGTTAAATTAATCGATGAAAGTGCGCAGGTAAACAAGGAAGTCAATAATCAAGAAAGGAATGTCTGAAGCAAATAAACTCCGAGTCGCCACGGAGTTGCTTGATTGTCATGAAAGTGAATTGAAAATCCGCAGGAGGAATCAAAATACGAGCTTCAATATTGTCGTCAAGATTAAAATTGTAGCTGAGGTTTATGATGGATTCTGGCTATTAATTTCGTAAAATAATCTTATCAAATATATTATTAAATGCGTATAATCAAAATTATATTAAAATTGGATAATTATATTAAGACGTCATTAATAACATTCAATACCACTATTATGAATATTAGTATATTGTAGTGTATAGTAATAATTATTAACAATGCTAATATTCGTATTTTATTATTTAATATAATTATTCGTATTTTTAATAATTACTATCCAATATTGATAATATTTCTTTTTGTGTATATACATTCATCTAAATAATAATCATATTTATTATATTTAATTGTAATTATATTTCATTATTAATAAATCATTGATAGTATAATTATGAAATTTCCACTGAATATCTAGAAATATTTTCGATTGAAAAAAAACTCTTCCATGAAGCGAAACTGTCTACTATCTAGTTTACACGAAAAAGTTATTTAATCATGTAAATTTTACTATATACTCGGTTCGTGTGCAGGACGAAAATTGTTCTCGACTAAAAACGTCCATCAATACTTTCACCTAAAATATTATTGAAACCAGAACTCGAGACCGGTTGCATTAAACTTCCATTGCGAAAACGAGTATTTTTTGTAATTTACTTTTTGTACAAATGTGTACTCTTCACAAAATCGTACGAAACGAGTAAAAATTTCACTTCCACTTCATCGGTGCTTCCACTTCGTCGGAGCTATTTACGAGCTTTTTTACGTTTCGCTGTAGAATGTTTCGTGAAAAATATAAAATGTAATTCAATGGAAAGTAGAATAAAGAATGTTATATTTAATTACTTGAACGTAACGAAATTTTGAAAAACTAAACATTTTTGCCAAAAATCCAGCGACGAGGATCACCCAATCGTTTTTTGGAATATTCTACGTTTTGACAGATGCACGAAATTTCACTTATCGTCGTACACAGTCGCGACAATATTTATTCGCTCGAATGATGATCACGAGTAAGATTAATTGATGAAGCTGGACGAGTAAATAAGGAAGCCAAAAATCATGAAAGTAACGAGTAAAGTTTACAAAAATGCAAAAAAAGTCGATAATTACCAAAATCTGCAAATTTTACGATTTTGTTACGTCTACAAATCATATACAACAAAATAATAATTATTATTTCATTAATTTTATTTTAATATTTCGAGTTACATTATGGTTTACGAAAAATGCCGAAATCATAATTTTCAGAAAGGTCGCCTGCAATCGTATATTCAAAAGACGGATCCAAGCATTATTCTTCTTATATCCGATATTAAGAAACTACTTTTATATAAAATAAAACGAACCGTTTATCGTCTTTGTCATCAAGAAATTATTATTTATTTCCAACTTACATTTATTATTATTTATCCGGAGTATCCTGTATCAATATTGGACACAGCCAAATATGCGCAGTAATGAGTTGATAAGAATGACAATTTTTTCGAACATTATATATTTTAGGGATAAAAAAATGCTACATTTATTTTTAAACAACAACAACAAAAACACAAGTAATTTGTGTAAAAGCAACGCATTTTACAACGAGAAATTATGTTTAGAAAAAAAAAATCAAAAATTAATATCAGCTTACGCCATTTTCGTTGATCAGTGAAAAAAATGTTGCTTTTTCGTCATCACAGTGACTAATTAGTGGATCAAATAAAAACAGATGTCGCTGGATTCGAGATAGTCAATTACGCG
Organism: Ophioninae sp. B BG-2022a; assembly: GCA_030522765.1. Taxonomy (NCBI): domain Eukaryota; kingdom Metazoa; phylum Arthropoda; class Insecta; order Hymenoptera; family Ichneumonidae; species Ophioninae sp. B BG-2022a. The sequence goes on along the minus strand of JAPYZJ010001009.1, from coordinate 27,152 downwards.
ATATTAAGCAACTATCCAATATATGACCCTTCTTCCCAATTGGAGAACGAAGTTCTCAGCCGTTTGTCATCAGAATGACGACAAGTTTGCACTGATTTTAATAGTGTCTTTCCTACATCGTTACATCGGCTCTCACCTGAACACACAAACGAATGAATTCACGTACGTACGTGGGCCAACTCCAGCCTCAGTGACAGGTGCAAATATGTGCTCGGTCGCGTTACCAGCTACCCTTGACTCCTTGCCCTTCCCAACTCCGTGAATCTCTGAATTCCGGTGTCAGCATTGCGCTATCTTTTGGTTATAGCATTTATTACCGTGTCCCTCGGGCGAATATCCATTTCGCTGGACGTGAGCACATCCCTTCTGAACTTCAAACCCACACTAATCGAATTTTTAATGGCTCCCCAACATTCTATGAATAATCACCTCCAAGACGTTTCAACAGGTGCATTAATTATTAGCATACAAAGATGGCGTATCGAACCTTGAGATTTCAGAGATGCAGCTATTTTCATTTTATTTTTCGAAAACAATTTCGAAAAATAGAGTGAAACCCTGATTTTCTATCACTTGGATGGTGAGGGGGGCATGGATTAGTAAATGATCAAGATCGAGAGATCTTGGGGAGGAAGTGTATCAGTAGACTGATTAGAATCGAGTCACCAAAAAATATTAAGAACGATGGCCTCTTACATATGTATGCAAACTTAAATATTACACTGTTTTTAATATCAAATACAATTTCCGTACTTACTATTTTATGTTATTTACTATTGGTAAAAAAAACAATAAAGAAAATTGTAATAACTTCGATATTTCAAATGATATGTTTTTCAGTAAACATTTGCATTTGCACGTTTGCATACCTATTAGTAATTTTGGTAAAAGGGCATCGAGCCTAAAAACATGACAAATTCCTAGCCAATTCATATGTATAAAAAACATCAAATATTAAACAATTTTTTATTGTTAAATTCAAGTTGTATACTCACTATTCAATGTTAATTATTCTTCATGCTCAGAAATGAACAACGATACAACATTTGAAACAAATTTAAGATTTCAAGTAGAGAGGGTGGGGGAATAAAGAGAAATGAAAAAAGAAAGTGAAAATAAAACAAGATGAAAGAAAATTGAAGTTTCATTGTACTTCAGTTAAATTCCTTTTATTATATTTTTAACTCTATTAAATGCATTACGATGTTTTAATATTCGTCCTTAGAGAAACCACTCTGAACTGAGTTTGATGATTTTCATGCTGATGCTCCCAGCATCACGTGGGACGTAGGGATGAATTCAGCCGAAAGAATAGATCAACAGAAATCGAATATGAATTCAAATGAGACGTGTGTGCGGTCCTCTTCTAATAAAGGACTTTTCGAATGGATTATATGCGTGGAAGCTATTTCAAGTTTTCCTTTTTGGTATATATGTACATATTTAGTATATATATAATGCAAGTGATATATAGATATATAATTATCGAATCTATTGAGTTTGAATATCAAAAGCGTGTCTCCAATACGTGACCGGTTTGCGAATTAATCGGGTATATGACTTTGCCTCGTGGCAAGCGTAATGCGGGCTAATATATGCCCGCTTGTATTTCCAAAATTTCTCGCTTCGTGACGTGGGTGCTAGCAAACACTGAAGTAGACTTCATAAAACAAAAATCGTGGGCTTTCATAAAATTTTAATACTTCAGGGGCTGTCCGAAAACCGTGTTCTTTAGTGTTCAATTAATGTGGCCCAATTCAATTTTTTGAAAACCAATGATATCCAGTAAAGTTGTATTTGAAAATGAACATTGCGGTAGGACCACGGGAAGAGAAAAGATCATACGAATAATCTGCCATTATTGTTATTAATAGTTGGAAAATTCATATAGTTTGTCAATGCCTATGTTTTTGGTAGGCTAGGATTTTTTTTTCAAAAGGAAGTGATTCCAAGTTTATCGTTTCGTTTTGTAGAATAAGTATTCTTTTTATTGCTGTTTATTATACTGCCATAATTAAATTAAATATTCAACCTACAATATCGCGACTTTCGAGTGCCCGTAATTACAAAAATCCGGAACGATAATCAAACGACTTAAAAATATGTTTTCCATTGCGTGTTAAAAAATGTGCGTGTAACATTTACTAAGTATAATAAAATAATGAAATTTAAATATATATTATACGTACAAATATAGAATATCATAAAAATGAGGACTCGCATAATAATCGAATAAAAATTAAACCCGTACAATTAAAAAATGATAAAATACGTATAAAAATAAAATAATGGTATAAACATAACAAATGACAATAATTAATATACGATACACGTATAATAAAAAGATATACGTTTGATTTTTTATTTACTCACTTTCGTTGCACGTAGACTTCTTTGAATAAATTTTCGCCTTAAAGCCCTTTTACGTCCGAAAAGTGAAATCCGCTTACGGACGTGTATCGCTTGCAAAACATATATACAGTTCGTACGGGACACGCAGCCGTTCCGCGAGTCTCGTCGGCTCTTTTTTTCGCGTGCATGATAAATCACGATCGAAAGTATCACCGAGCTAAACGATTTTTACGCCTGGATAACGATTACTCGGCTCTTCGTCGTCCAAGAGAAAAGTAGGGGCAGCGACAGGGGGGAGATGGCTGTGCAGACAATGCGATGAAGTATCCGGAAGAAAAAAAAAACAGTTCACGCAGACACCTGTAACCATTGCTAATTGGAACGAATCGTTTCGTGCAACTGGCGTAAAATAATCATCACAATAATAATAACAACGATGGAAAAAATTTATCCACGTGTCTCGGTTCCAATCGACGCTTATTCTTTTTTTCTTTCTCCTTTTTCATTAATTATCTCGTACCCGCATAAGTCGATTAATCATCTCTCGAATTGCTCATTATTTTTTTACTCTTGATCGGGCGCGTCCTTATGTTCGAGGAAAAATGTTGCAGAATTATTATTTTCACGTCGGTACAATTTGATTGCGTTTATTTTTATATTTTTATTTTCCTTGTGACCAACTCGCATGGAATTCTCGGTAAAATGTCGCGTCGGTTTGCTCGTATTAAAATGTCGAATGAGTTGAAGATTCGGCGATTCTGAAAACTTGACGCCCAAAAAACCGGTCAATTTTCTATTCAGAACAACATTTTTTTGTATTTATATTTCAACGCTGGCAGGATTGTTCATTGACAAATGTTTATAAAATAATTCGTCGTTTTTTCTCGAATTTTGAGCTTTAGCTTATTAGCGGTTTTTAAAAATCATTTCAAAAGTTACCGGCGTAGTTTTTGATTTTTGTATAACAATAAAAAACGAACCTGTATTTAATTTTGTTAAAGGGATTCTATTTAATTAGAACTTATTTTTTCAACGAGTGATATTGTATTAACATCCACTGAAACATTTTTTAGGGATCCAAGAAATGATATCTGAAGTATTTAGTATTTTTTCCAATTAGTATTGACGCGTATGTAATCATTTATCGAATAAATCGTGCAGTGATCATGTCGTGAATCACTCAAAACCTGACCCAGTCAAACCTGTCTGATCGTAATGTCAAAGTCATCGTTTCGAATCAGCTGTTTCGAATCAGTATTCCATGTTGACAGAATATTTCTTGACGGAGTACCACTTGTTGAAAAGTCCATAGCAAACAATAAAAACATCCACCCAACACAAGCAAAATTCTCCTCCTGGGCGAATGTTTAATTAAATTGAACACCATAAGAAATTAATGATGATTCCATTGATTACAAAACAGAAATCCATCAGGTCCTCTCAGAATTCCAAAATCTCGAACCCAAACGCCATATCATTCAAAGCTAACTCTTGAGCTAACATTGTCCCAACTTGGAAGTTCGAAGTTCGAATTCTATTGACTTCCTCCACAAGGGAATGTCTTTAGCGAAGTAATTTTCAGTACCGATCTATCACGAAGTACCTCTGCCTGATATTGACTTGTGGCTCGTGGATTCAACAGACGATCTGAATAAATGTGATGACTGCAATCGTCTGTTGAATCCACAAGCCGCAAGTCAAAATCAGATGAAAAAAGTACTCCCAGGGAAGATGATGAAAACACATTATTTTTCGTTCCTTTCATCAAACGGGAGAGCATCACGGCTCGGTGAAGTTTCAAAAAGAAGATCTTCCGTTTGTTGCTCGGGTGGGAACTGTACATAGCTTGACAATCGTAAGCGAACCTTGACACTCTTTTGAGCTTCCTCAACCCGTTGTTCGTTACGAGAGGGTGCACAGGTCATGACATTTTTTTTGCTCCGTATATTTTAATTCATTTCACCTTTCGCCTATTCTCCTTCCGTTTCTCACGGTACTCTTCTTCTCCACGCTTTTTTTTTCTCGACCACATGGGACGAATTCTCGGCAAAGCCGACGGAACGATCTTTTCTTTTTCTTCTTAAAATAGATCGCTGCACTGAGTTCTCGGACCACAGAGGCTCCACTGCCAGCGTATATGCAGGGAAGATATATTACGCGCACTTAAGTCGGGAGGGATAAAACGGATGCATGTATAAACCGCCTGGGAGGCCTACAGTTTCCACGTGTGTGTGTTGCGGTCTTAAGAGTGAGGCCACGGATGAGGTTATCCTGTCTTAACCCCCTGCACCCCTAGAGTACACCGGCAAGCCTGTTTTCGTCAGACCACGTTCAATAGAGCCTGGAGCCTGGAAAATGTGATTTGGGCCAATGATGATGTCCTCTCAAAAGCTGCCTGCTCTCGATCAATTCGTGATGACAGCTGGCGTTGAAACGAAAAGGAAGATTCAGTATCTAAGTGGGGGAAACAAATGGCTAAGCTAGATCCTGTTGGCTCGTGTTCCTGGACGAGGATCATTTTGTAGTCCAAATGTAAGGGATGGAGCACTCAGAGATTTAGAGGTCCGGCGAGAACGGCTGCAAAGCTCGAAAAAAAATGTCAGAATCTGCGGAATTAAATCTGGAACGTCAGATAACTGGGATTCAAATTGTGGGAATGAACGACTGACTGTAGCACCATTGCGTTACTTTTTTGTGTCACTTTTTTAGTCGAATTGGAATGGGAAAATCAGCTTCCAAAAGTCCGCTGAAATGGGTATAAAATGTGGGAATGATAGGGTTGAAATCGAACTTGTTTGGGTCATTTCGAAGCTGATAGATTTCACTCATTTTGCTTGGAAACCTGTTATACTTTCTTTGTTTTGGTAACTCAATTGGTTTTTCGGGAGGAGTTTCGAATGCGAACGCTTTATCATCGACTGAGGATTCTGGACAGGCTTGAACCAGATTTTCATTTTCGTTTGGGATATCTATAGAGTAACCCATTTAAAAAAATGATAAGGGTGTAGTTTCTAGGTAGATTGGACGATCAGTGGTCCGTGAGAAAATAAACCAAAAACGAGGTTTCTTCACGCGCAAGTAACTTTGCCGAAGCTCACCAAGAAAGAATCGAGTACACCAAAACGTGAGAAGTGACCGAAGCAATTTGGAAAACTTTCGGTAGTCCCGCAAGCCCTATAATGAATAACTTCTAATCATGGTTTTCTTCGGGTTTTCCATGAGCAACAACTCATTAATTTTGGGAATCATTGGAAGGTAATCATTCGATCGTGACCAGGAAGTAGCATCCTTCCACCTAGATGTGTGAATGTTCGTCGTGACCACGGTTGGACGACAACCAGTCGAAGAAAATTCCGATCGCGATTGGGACGTACCTACTTTTTTTTCGTACGAAGCTACTTTTCATACCTGGTGCAGCCATAGAAATAAATAGAAATCTAGTGGAGTACGAAATACCCAATAAAGGTGCACGTGTGGAGGCTCGTTTCAGATGATGCCATCGATATTCCACAATCAGTGGAAAGTATGCTTCAGAGATACCAAGCTATAATTCATAATGGACGTGATTTAACCACTTATTAATAGTAAATCATTCAGCTTAAGCTCATAAGGAACGTGTGTGTTCCTTTTCAATATCTTCTTCCGAATAGTTTTTGAATACCGGAAGACACGCTCTTGTCAAACAGATGTTACTTCTCGTTATTCGGAATGCCCAAACACGTAATGTCTAAGACTGTCCTGCAAACGTACCCTGGACAGTTTCGATCCATTTCTACAGATCCTTAACTATCACAAAAGCTTTACAAATTTTACAACATAATTATTTCACCAAAAGTGAAAACTCGATCCGGAAAATACAAAAACGTTTTATCGTCGTTCAGCCAATATTGGAGGTCTTCCGTAAAACCGAATTTATTTTAAAACGACTCCCACTGAGTTTTCGAGATGGAGCTTTTGTAGGGAAGCAAATCGGAAGTTGCATATGAGATACGTGTTTTTTCTTGGTTTCAAAGGGAGGGCGAGGGCGTTGGTGGCCGTGCCGCGTCCGGGGGTGGGGGTGGTGGCGGTGGCAGAAGAGCACCGAGTCTTCGTCTTGTAAACGGTCGAGCAACAACGGGAGCTGGCCTTCACACGAGCAGCACAGAATCCGTCCGTTCACCCCATCAACATCTCGGCCAACAGAACAACAATAACAACAACAACAATTGTTACGCCGCCAACAATACATCGGGAAACAATCATCCAAGGCTCAACAAGGATGACAGTATCAAGATCAGCATTGAGAACACCAACACTTGTACGGACAGCCTCGTCACCGCTTTAGACGACGAGACCCTTCTCATCACTGACTTCCTGGGGGATACAGGTCAGCAAGTATATCGTTTACTTCACTTTCATCTCCTCTCAAACTATTTATACTCCTTTTCATCAATGTTCGCCACTCTTCGGTACCACGATCCTCCAACGTTTCTACATAACTTCGAGACAATAACGCTCACTAAATAACTTTTAACAATAAATCCCAAACAAACTGCTTTGTTCGGAGCTGCGTTCACAAAAGTTATTTTGTCCCGGTCGTTTCTTCGGAGTTATTGTTGATGGGGCATTTGGAGGTGTTTCTCTATGATGCAATAAATGAATGAACATTTTTTTACAGTTGTAAAAATGAGTGACCTTGCACCTAAACGCAACTTGTATCTGTAGATATCGGAATGTTTCGGTTCTTCTTTTTGGGTTGGAATAGTTATTCTTTTGTTTACTTCGTAAAGTATGTTTTATCATAGATTTTCATTTGTTTTTGTTTTACATTAATAATATTGAGGTATTTTAATACTGAATGTCTGGCGGAGGGAAATTTATTTTAGGGACTAATTAATCAGCAATCATGGGAAACTCAATTGCGTGTCATTGCAACGAAAACAAACCCAAACAAACCCAAACTTCGACATCACGATGTCGAAGTTTGGGTTTGTTTGGGTTGCAACGATGGACTAAACATCACCATAGAATCATTTATTAGAAACGTTCGAACGACTCCTATTATTTATTTTTATTTCAAGTTTCTTCATTTTAAGTACTCTTTTTTTTCAGTCATTCTACGTAATTTTATATAATTCGTTATTTCAATTAAAATATAGGCTTCCGTTCGCGATTTGTCAGTCTGAAAGGATGAGTAATGATCGAAAATATCCACTTTGAGATTTGTTCCACAACGCTGTCTGAATAGTATAATTCTTATGAAAATAGTTGAAAACAGACGGAAGGAAGAATTACTGATGGCGGTCGTAGCGATTCTTAGACTGTCATTTCAAGTGCGATTTGTGGGGCACGTTTCGCAATAAATCATAATTGATGCTGGGTGATGGTAGCATTCTCTCGCATTTCATAATTATTCCTACCACGTAATCGCACGCGTACATGCAGATGTATGAGCACGTAAATGCATTAAGTCAATACATTTCGTATCCTGGGAGTCTTCTGTTATGTCGTTTCCTTAGGTAATTATAAGCGTACGAAGTATTAATAATACGAAGACGCGTATGACAGTGAGGAATGTTAATTCCCCCTCGTAACGATAGATGACAACGGATCTGTTGTGACAAAATAAACGAGCTACACACACACTCCCAACAAACAAAATTATATGCTTCGTGTGAAAAATTATCGATTATGAATTATCAGAAAAACTCAATAGTATTGGCGAATTTAAGGTGGACGTATTGACAGAACTCCAAGATTTTTTTTCGTTAGGGAATTCATCAACAATTATTAGAAAACTCAATATATATTGATTTTTTGGATAATCATTATTAATAATAAGATTATTTGAAGGGGTAAAGAATTAAAACAAATATATATTCGTTTAATTGATATTAACAAGTTGGGAAATTTTGTTGTTGGACAAATTTTTATTTGGGTACAGATGTAAGATACCTGACCCATGTAAAGCCTATCTTATTTGTTTTTGAGTACAAAAAAAGCTATGAATGTTGATACAAAATATAAATGTTTATTTAATGATTTATTCAATAATCAACGTATTGATGATAATTTTGGTTCAGAACACAATGGTCACTATTAACTATAAGCTTTTTTAAAAAAAAGCGTATTTTTGGCCTTATTCAGACCATTGTTCTTAATAAGTTCATACCCGTTGTAACTTCGTACAAAAAAAAAATTTTAAATATAAAATCTTCAATTTTAAACTTAAATTTTGATAACAACATGTATAGTACTGATAAACCACTATATATAATTAGAATAAAGATTTATTACGTTATATTGAAAACATTTTTTGTTTTCAAAAGTTTTTGTACGTCGAAATTCAAAGAAACGCCTACCTGCGATCTTACGTTTGATTTTGTAGTTTTGGATATTTCAAACGTGGGCTTTATTAGGCACCGGGCCTTACATGGATCAGGTACAAAACTTCAGTCAAGCATACGCCAATATCCTGGAACTTAACTTGAATTATTATTGAAAGTGAAAAATTAACATTTACAAGTGTTAATATATTATTAAATAAGCTATTTGCAAAGTTAAACATGTACGACATGATCTCGATTCGTAAATTCACGATTCCCCGATTTCGGACTAATTTTTTTTCCCGAATATTCATTTAGCAATACCTTAAACTAAATTTAGAAAAACATATATACCTTGCCTTAACAAAATATTCTGTTGAACTTTTTGATTTATTCATTTTGTTTTTGTCGGATTTCGGGCTATAAAAAATTGGTTTATCATTCTCCAGCATTTCCTTCGCACATAAAATCTCCGCTATGAATAAAATGAAGAAAAAATTGACGTCAGCTCGAAAAACGAGTTCGTTGATTCCGTATTAAATTATGAATGATTAATCGGCATGTTTCATCAAGTCATATTTTACATGAATTCAATGTCTCGTTCTTCTTTTTCGGCGTTTTGTTCTCCTAACCGTCCGTACATAAATATATAGTCGTAATTCGCAGGTGGCACATAAATCATTGGATTTTCGTAATTCAGCATACAGGGCAATAAATGTTTATTTTCATCCGATTATCCCGAGCCCCGTTGAAGACTTTCGTAAATTTTGTGCCAAATCCAAATACTCCGTGCCAAAAATCCAAAGCAGGATTATGCTAATTCAACGCCTATTTCTGGCAAATACTTAGCCACCAGATTTCGTGCCGAATCCGGCTTTATTTTGGATTCCCACCAATCGCTTCAATTTCATATCGTCAATCTCCAGAGCTGTGTGAAATAATGTGCGCTCAACGTCAAATGCAATATTAACAAAAACGAGGATAAAGGTGTGCATTAAGGTAATCAAAAAATCTACTGTTCTTTAAATTCAATATTTAATAGAGAAGTGAATCAAGACGGTTGTTAAAATACGATTTTTTTTTACTAATTAAACGTTCCTCATAAATTTTTCTATTTGCCATGTTAAAAATACAGAGAAAATACATTTTCTGTTTTTGAATTGCAAATCTCGCTAACGATTACAATTGCAACAATGCCTGGGATACAGTTTTGTTGGAAATTGAACCGTCTAAAAAAAAATATTTTTGATTTTTTATGATAAACCTACCTTTCAAAATTTGTTCAGTCAAAGTTGAATTTATACTAAATTTCACTTTTTTTTTTTTATTTTTCCGGCGAAACTATCAGATTAAACACAAATGCCATACGATCTGCTTTTGTCGATAAGTTGAATTTCCATAAAGTGTCTATAACGTTCGGCATTTTTATATTAACAAAAAATTCTAACCGTTCTCATAACTCTTGTCATTACGCTATGGTTAATTTATTAAATAACATAACGATAGAAAAAAAGTGATCTACAAAAATAATCATATGACATAAGGAATAAGTCTGCTAATTCTGACGCAAAAAAAAAATCGTGAAATTTGCTTTATATTCAATTTCGACCTTGAATAACTTTCGACAGTGTAGGGAAGATTATAAAATGTTATGAGACGTGTTTGATAGAGCGTTGAAGTATCTACGAAAATATTTTTATTTTTTTAAATTTAATTTACCATCGAATTGAAATAAAATTGGATGGTTCACCAAAAATCCATCAAGACGTCAAGAGATTTTCCTCCGAATGTTCCCTTTCTTGGTTTTTCTACATTTCCTTGATTAAACGAAGGCAAGATTGTTCTAAAATTTTCGATTAACGAAAGTGAAGATCGTTGTAAAAACTTCTCTAGAATTCAGAGCTTTTCCGCTTTGTTCGGACATTTGAGCGTATCGTTACACTTTTACGATTGGATATAAAGAAAAAACGAACTGGCAGAGGGAGAGAGAGAGAGAGAGAGAGAGAGAGAGAAAGAGAGAGTCGAATGTACGCGTGCACTTCGAACAAATACGACCTTCGTCGACGATCTTGTTACCTCCGGAGAGAACGCGGCCTTAAATTCCTGCTGACCCCGATCGCAAGAGAGTTTGCCCCTTAACATTTTCATCCGGCCGCGAGAACCCGGGCCCTTCACCCGGAAGTCGATAATAAGCCTAGACCCGTTTGTTTGAAACGCGTTTATCTCTGGACGTTTGTACAACGAACGATAAAAGCGACCAATATCTTTAATCGGCATGACGTCTCTTGGGTCTAGTCAAGCCTGAGCATTGGCTGGAGGGATTCCTGATACAGTTGTGACGTTTCCCAGTTTTTTTCAATTAGATCCGCGAGTTGGAACTTCAAACTGTTGATTACAGCATTTAATTAATAATTGCACTGGGTGGGGTTCGAAAGTTTAGTTAGTAGAAAAATAAAAATATATCTCAATAGAACGTGAGGTTTCCCCAGCTCCAGTAACGGTGACTTCATAGACGCCGTTGAAGACAGTCCCTCAATACTCAATATGTTAAACAAGACTTTCAAAAATAAAAAGAACTTTATTGGGTTTTAAAAAATACTAATAAAACAATTATACACTATTTTAAGACTCGATAACAAACTATGGTTGTCATAAACAACGAAGGTGGTTTTTTTTACATGAATATGCATTTTTGCTTAAAAAGGTTTGTCAAATTTGCAAAAATTTTTTATTTTTTTAATGATCGTGTAATTCACTAGCAAAAGCGAGGTACATTGAAACAAAAAATGTTACCTTTAAGGCGTTTATGTGCGCCAACATTGAATCTACGCCATTATTTTTTTTGTTGTAAAAGTAAAAATTGATTCAACCTCCTACAGATATAAAAAAACAAACTCTCGAATCCTCATTAGCGATGCTTCATTAAAATTCTCAAAAAAGAATTTGAGGAATGATATTCTTTGACCATCCAAACGTACATTGTCTTAAACTTTCCTAAAAACCTTTTATTCATGGAATCACAAAACAGAGAGTGTTTTGGTTTTTTGGGTTAATGATGGATGAATTGAAACTTTCAGGCAACGAGATGAATTACAAAGGAAGCGGCAAGGTCCACTTCGGGGTCGACGATGTCTCCCTATATGGGACCCCGAAGGAGGAGTTGGGCCCGGGTCTGCCGGGCCAGGAGGTCAAGCAGAGCTTCATCAGGAATCAGCTGCAAGCGTTGTTCCAGCCTACGGACAACAAGCTGGCGATGAAGCTCTTCGGCAGCAAAAAGGCCCTTATGAAGGAACGAATAAGGCAGAAGGCTGCGGGTCACTGGGTCATACATCCTTGCTCCAGTTTTCGGTGAGTATACTATTTCACCCGAGCACTGGACAATGTATTTTTCGTTTTGCTTCCTGACGCCAGAAAAGGAGAAATTACGTGCCTGTTTTTCGTAGCCAGATTGAGGCAAGTCTCTGTTCAAACAGCCCGGATGTTTTCGGATTCACAGGCCTTCTTGACGTTAATTAGGAAAATAGCTGTTCGATGTGGCCAGACGGCTTTGCCGAATTGAACGGAGTGATCGATTTCTATCCAATGTTCGGTTAGGGCAGATTGTACGACGTGGCCGTATTTGATAGACTTTGGTTCTCTTTGATCAGTCTACTGATCTTCGTCCTGCTTTCATTCCTGGCGCAAGGTACCTTGCAAACTCCTGGAGCGTCTGGGTGCAGTCTTTGGACTGCCGTGCTTGAAAGTACCGGTGGTGCCACCTTCTGCTGAGGTTTGTAGACAACTGGCACTGCTGTGTCTTTCAAGGAGTCTGCAAATTCGAGAGCTGCAATATCGAAACTTCTCCATCCTGATGATGCAGACTGTAACTTTTGAGAAATGCCTGTACTTCTGCAGCAACTTCAATCTTATCCCTAGTTGGTACTTTTGGATTTCATGGAAAGACATATTTTGACGCCTGAATACGACGCGTGCAGGCACTAGAAAGTACTCGTGTTATCTTCTTCTGAGATTTGATGATGGCACTCCTCTGTCTTCCAAGAAGCCGTCTTATTCAAAAGCTTCGGTATTGAAGCTTCTCTGGCCTGACGAAGCAGACTGTAACTTTAGCGAAATATTTGTGCTTCAGCAACAACTTCTATCTTATCCTCCGTTGGTTTGTTTGGGTTTTGTGGAAATACATATTTTTGACGCCTGGCAACAACGTATGCAGGTGATCTCGCGGGAAAAGCTGGCCTCTCCGTAGTCGACGAGGAGAATGCTAGGTACTATGTGCATGTGTGTGTCTGTCGCGTTATATCGATCCTTTCGCTTCGAAGTTGGTCACTCGAGAGATTCCCGGAGTCTGGGGATCCAACAGGGGGCTTTTTCAAGGGATCGACGTGGCGAGCCTGCACAGCCAGCAGGCCTGGGAGAAAAGCCTGCATAAATATAGTGTACCTGGATACGAATTCGACCTGAGTCACGAGTAGAATAATCACCCTAACGAACTAGTGGAAAAATGAATGCTGGGAGTTACAACTTTTATGACTAAGGTGGAACAACGAGAAGCACTGATTGTCTCGTTAATCCAGGAGTAACGCTGACACAACAAGTGTGTAAATGATGTAGACACTCTTTACACAAAGGTGTGGCATCAAACAACGTAAGTGCGTTGCTTGGATGCTTCTACACGCGTTATCTCTACACGTTATGCGTGCTCGTGATGGGTTGCACACGCAAGGCAACAAAGCTCTTCTATCAAATGCATGGAATATTCCATAAATCCAAAAATACAGTTAAATACCCTAGTGAGAGTTCCACCTCGAATTCTGTTTACAAATCCGCAACAACAGTACTCAGCTTTACAATGGCAGGTCAATCGATCAATAACGAAATAGATTTTTCGAGGGATATGAGCATTGCGATTCAAAATTTCATAACATTGCCTTCGTATCTATTTTTTACCGCATCATATTTTTGTAAATAATAAAAATCGTAAAACTGAATGGAAATTTAAGAATAACTCAAATGTGTACGTATTATTCTAATGGAACTGCGCAGTTACGTTTGCCAAATGAAACATCATGATACAATCAATCTGGTTTTCAAAGCGTTTTCAATAATTCACCAATTAACACGCTTAAACTATGTTGCTTTTTTCTCCATGTCGTTTTTCTTCCTGCATTACCTACTATCTTCGTACCCTATCTTCGTACAGTTCACACACGTTAAACACACTTCAACAACACCGAGTTCTTGCACAGTAGTAGCTGCAAAGATTGACGCTTGGTAGTTTCTTTCCGTCTACTCTCCATTTCATTCAACGCTTATGAAAGTCCAGTGGCTCTGGACAACGCAGGGACTAATTATCTCGGTTATGAAAATTCATGCGGGGGAAATGGGATTGTTGAATCACGTGACAAACGGGAAGAATTTGTCGGCGTCACTGGAATTTCTTCCAGAATTGTGGTCATCCACTACAGACAATATAACATTGAATAAGACCTATTATTTATTTCCTTATATATCTCAATAGCCCAAAAGTTTTCCCTTTTTTTCATAAGGATTGAAAAACTTGTGTTTCTCATAAATGTTGTTAATTTCCTTAGCTTAGCTAAGTTAATTCTAATAGCTAGTTTAGTAATAAATAAACACTGCTAATATTTCTCGTATGATAATAATTGAGGTGAAATTCAATTCTATTGGCGCGTCTCAGATTGAGGTTTTATCACTGGACATCTGTTCCAACTGACCAACAAAAAAATGGCCATGCAATAAAGAACTCAAATTTTGTATAATTTGGTCGCTTTACCAATTATTATTGTTAATCAAGAACTCAAATTTTCAATAATTCGGCCGCTTTTTGAGAAATTTCCCAAATTTTTAATAATTTGGTCGCTTTACCAATTATTATTGTTAATCGAGAACTCAAATTTTCAATAATTTGGCCGCTTGCTAAGAAATTCGCCAAATTTCCAATAATTTGGTCGCTTTACCAATTATTATTGTTAATCAAGAACTCAAATTTTCTATAATTCAGCCCTTTTTAAAAAATTTCCCAAATTTCAATAATTTTGGCCGCTTTTTAATATCCATCCAGTAGTACTGTGAAAACGACACTGCTTGAAGGTAAAAAAAATAACACTTGCCAGACCGTTATTCTTCCAGAATCTCCATGCGGTCTTTTTTCACCAATCGGATTACACCGCGTTTCCATATTACACGCCATGAAAGAGGAAAAAATTGGTCGCACAGAAAAACGAGAGTTTCGAGGCCTTGCGCTATCATTTTGTAATACAGCATTGGTGCGCTCGTTGCTATGGATTGTTTGTGGAGCAAAAAAAAAAACTTCTCGTACGCAGTAAATAGGAACAAGGCACGAATGCCGTTACTCACCTAGGTAGGCGGATATTTTTAAATGCGGAAATATATTATTTTCGAAAGGGACGGAGATAAATATTGTTTATATATGTACAGAGTATCCGGTCATTATTTGATGAGTCTGTAATTACTTATCGCAAGGTTTAAGGCGGTCATCCTGTGTTAAGATTCTTTTTTTCGCTTTTTTGGGAAATTTCGTATGGCGAACTGAATAAACATAGAACTGCACTAACACTTTATACATTTGATTATAAAAATACAATGGGAAATATACTTTACAATTTATGTTTATCCGAAATCATTTTAAAAAAAATGTATTTTATGGTGACCATGATCGGGAGCATTTTGCTTATCTGATACAAAAAATCAAACAGCATTTTAACCTCTTACCTATGAACTAGTTTTTGAATTAGGATTATTTAAAAAATATGGAAAGGTAAATTTGTGGAAACTAATTTAACTTTTTTTTTCTTGATTTTTGGGTTTTTTTTTTACAATATCTTCAACGTGAATTAAAAAGCGCATTTTGATGCTTCAGAATTATTTTAGTTTCCACCGTTGTCTACAGGAGTACTGAATCAGTCAATGAATTTCAAAAGAATTCGTTTGTTTGAGTTTTCGCATATTTTTTATATTCAACAAACTTAAAATCTGTCAAAAAATATAATTCCGTGAATCTTGTACTGAATAACAAATTGATGTATTAAAAAAAAGAGCAATATCTGGTAATGGTATTTAGAACCTATACATCGGCAGTTATTTTTATATATTGCAGTAACAAAAAACCGATGAAATTTATTTATCTCCGGTCATTGTGTGCACGAAGGTAAAATAAAATACAAAATTCCGTAGTTTGTTTCAAATACACTAGGAACTACTTGGGATATTATTTATTCGTATTTTGTCAGGAGCTTTGAGCCTTACTGTAAGCAATTTCAGTTTTATTAAAAACTGAAATTTAATAAAAACGATTAATTATATACACATATATCTCTAGAGAGCGAAATTTTCTGGTGTCCGGATTTTAATGTTTGCTCGTGTTGAACTACAATCGAGGTCATAGAAACGTATCTTCCTGAAGACCATCGGCATCACACGCTAGTATTCGCAGCGAATATATTTTCTCTTGTATTTCGTCTCAGGCCGGATTTGATCGAGAAAAAAGGCGAGTCCTTCCGGCTTCGTCCTTGCAAATGAAATTTATGAACGCAAAAAACTCACAGCTGGAATTCTTTGGCCTCTATAATGTTAATGAGCTGTTTGATTTCGCGTAGAATATTCTACAGATGTACATATGATATGAGTACATTTATTCGTTGTGCGAAGAGAGACGTTCCGACCAGTCGGTTGGTTGAGAACGGGTCAATGAAATTGCAGCGGGGACACGCGGTTTTGAATGTTTAATTAATGAAGCCGTTCGAGCGAAGTGGGTGCGCTCACCCGAGAGTTCCACCTGGCCTTGTTACAAGAGGGCAACAGACAAAGAAAGAAAGAGATAGACAGAGAGAGAGAGAGAGAAAACAAACAAAAAAGTTGCTCCGAATACTCACATATCTTTTCCAGAGATAAAGCAAAATTAATGCAAAATCCTAGGTTCCATCAAATTACGAAGTACTTTGCTGGATCAAGTTTGGTTTCCCTTTTTTTTTTGCCAGAAACGGATAATTAAGTAATGCGATTAATTAATTGTTGCCCGTTAAATCCGTTTTTTCAACTTGTGCTCATCAGGCGGAAAATTCAAGAGTGTTGTTTTAACCCAATTACGCGTCAATTCTTAGGTGTGGGGTAGAAAATCGGAACTTCGATTGACCAGAAGGCTCAAAATTCTGAATTTTAATATTACGAAACTACAAATTTCGTAAAGCTCGTGCCAGCAAAATGTTAACAAAATTTGTTTGGGTTCGTTAGTTTGATTTTAAACCTGATTTTAAAGAAACCGAAAAAAACCGAAAAATTTACGAAATTTGTAGTTTCGGAATATTAAAATTCGGAATTTTGAGCCTTCTGGTCATTCGCAGTTCGGGTTTCCTACCCCACCCCAATTCTTACACATTTTCACCTGAGTAATTTTGAGATTCCCTTTATACGTTTTATATGAATGAGTTGTTTTCAACATATTCGATATGTACACGCGCGAAAATCCGTGCTTACGTGGTTCGCGTGTTTTGAGTTCGACAGGAGTAACGTGCTAAAGTTTACTGCGGTTCACGTATTCAAAAGGACGGATCTACCGTGTTTGGATTTTATGTAATACCGTTGAGTCACGTGTTGCGTTCGCACGTGATGATTCCTACTATACGATAAAAAAATGTGTGACTCTCGTAGCTCAAATTTTCGAAAGGGAATTTATACAATAAAAATAATCAAAGAAATCGTTTCAGTTGGATTCCAACAACGCAAATTTCAGTTACATATAATATTTAACCAAGCGTCTTATTCGACCTTATTCAAACTACTAAATAGAGTATTTTGAAAAAACCGTAAGGATATCTTCCGAAAAGCGCATACCGCCGATTGATCTAAAATTTGGTATGATAACGTACTTTGATGTCCTTATCACGAATATCGCAACAAAAATTGGCGCAAATGTCATTTTGAATATGAAAAGTAAAGGAAAACGTCTGTTCGTTCGCCATGCATAATCGCGCATTTCTAGCCGATTTAGACTGTTTTAGCTTTCCCCAGAAAACTTATGTGTATGTGTGCAGCGGAGATTAGGAACTGTGGGGCGTCGCTCCCAAATTTTCAAAAACTCAAAACCCAAACAAACCCAAACAAAATGGCGTTTGCGCCAATTTTCGTTGCGATATTCGTGATAAGGATGTCAAAATACGTTATCATACCAAATATCAGATCGATCGGCGGTATGCGCTTTTCGGAAGTCCACCCAATCATATATTTTCCAAACCCCCCCAATTTAGTAGTACCGGTCATAGTAGTATATACATACGTATATCTGCTTGGAATTTGCAATCCGAGTTCGTGCTCGCGTCATTATCTAATTACCACGTGAAATAATTTTCTCGTTTGGTACCCTCTCGTTATTGCACGAAGGTTGAACGAAGATTCCAGGCGAACCAGATGGCACGATACCATAACGTGCCTGCCGGCAAAATATTTTACGACACGTCATGATCGAATTTCCAAGATCCGGCAATTTTTCGTGCGAAGCAGCAATCTGTCTCGAAAGAACCGCCATAAGAATCACTTCAGACACGATCTTCAAACGGTCGTAAGTTTTAGGATTTTATCATTTGCGAACCCGTTTAGGTATCGAAAAATCGTTGTATCGATATGCCACGGTACGATTAATCGGAATCATACAGTGAGCGAGCTTGATCAAACCGTTTTATTCATTATATCGTCGCAGTCGACCGCGATACATATATCCAGTAGGCAATGTTTGCGCCCGACCAAATATGTCACGTCTGTATGTAACGCGCACCATACGCATCTGCCGATTCCCTTGTTCCCGGATAGTAATAATTCGACCGCGAACAACCGATGCACCGATCCAGCCGCGTATTCAGGTCCCAAGAGAATAGCCACATTGTTCGCCTCGAGAATATAATGGCCGAATTATGCGTGCCCGTGTCTTCGCAAGGCTTATTCCGTATAAAGCGAGACGTTGCTGTGACGAGGTGGTATGGAAAAAAATAATTTGTTTTGGGGGGTGGGGAGAGAGACTCGTGAAAGGAAATGTTCATTGAGCCAAAGGGGATTTGGAAAGACGAGGAAGTGGACCGGTGTGCAAACATTCGTTTGATACGTATGTATGAGGCAGGGTCTGATTAGCCATACTGAAAGAGTAGCAAATGGACTCTGGATCTCTAGAGGCCCTACATCTGCAATATAGTGACTACTGTATTTGGAATACTTCGGCAGTTGAAATCTCTTGAGGCAGAAAACGAAGTTGGAAAAAACGCCAAATATCGTAGGTACCTACCATGACGACTCGGTACGACCAAGTTTGATCCCTCTAATCTACCGCGAGGAAAAAAGGTGCGGCGAATAATTCGCGGTATACAGAATCTCAATTTGCCTACAAAATTGATCATATTTTCCGTATACCTGTTTCGCCGGATTGCGTCGCAATTTGAATCGTTATTGATTCGTTTCGCTTCGTCGAATCTTGACGTATCGACGATTTTAGACAGATCACATATATCTTCGTGTATTACTGCACTTTGCACGTGGATATTTATATATTCGAGGTTGATGATTCTCAACTCTTGCGGTCTTGAAATATTCCATTCGTAAGCTAACGTCCGGCAAGATATACGAAAGATTTATGTTTTTCTCCGATTCGTTTGGAAATACACATACGTTGAAGGCAAGGAGGGAAGAAACGTCCTCGATTTTGCCACGACGTTAACGATTGTTGCGTATATGTACTCGAATATTTCATAGGTTATGGGGCACTGTTAGAATTTTTTGTTCACTATAGGGGTATTTAAAAATCCAACTGGAACGCGAAACTTTCATCACGAATCTGCCAGTGTTGTAAGGATGGAGCACAATCACGAGATATCTCAATTGACTCGATGAAATTCCATATGTGTACGTTTCTTCGACCAACCTCGTCCAATCAATGTTAATGTTGTCCTATGTGTAGAGATGGTCCGGAATTGACCAGGTGTTTTACGCTGCGCTGGATTAGTCTAGATTTCTTTTGGATTATAAAAAATAGCTAACGCGTCCTAAACGAAGCATCTTGACGGAAGGACCCTGCTATCTAATCAAGATCAAATGTGCCTTATAACAGTTCCTAAAGAGCAATTGGAGTCGTACATGCTCCTACCAAATAGTACCGTAAAGTGGGCTACTTGAACACCCTGGGGCTACATGGACACAACTTCATGCATGTAGAATCCGTGACATAAAAGTCCGGTAAGCTTAGATTTTGTTTATTTTGTGTTTGCATTTTGTTGCTTCGTGTATTTAGGGTTTAGAAATGGTGCGCACGGATAAAAAAACTCCAGGGTCAAAACCCTACATCAATCACAAATAAGAGGACATGAAAAATGCTGCAGAAACTTTCAAAGTGCTTCGACCTACTTCAGTACGAAAGATGCTTGGAAGAAGAAATAAATTGTTTACAATAAGCAATTTATTTTATATCATAATGGTATATTAAATAGTTTAACAGATTGGGTTACATTATTTATCGTGTTTTCCAATTCTCATTCGGTAAAATAGATACGTATACTGTAAAATATACATCTGTAAACGTTCAGTTACATTTTAAGGAGAAACTTGGTCACCAACATGCAAAGTAAACGATTTTTGGTTCCATTATTTATCGTGTTTCCCGATTTTCATTCGGTAAAATAGATACGTATACTGCAAAATGTACATCCGTAAACCTTCAGTTACATTTGGGTAAATTTGACCACCTAAAATACAAAGTAAGCGATTTTCTTACAAAAGCAATACAGTGTTCAAAAACCCCCAACAACAGGGCTACTTGAATATTACTTTTGTATATTTTTAACCTTGCACGTATCGAATATTGTCAATAATTTATGGTAGCTAGATAATTCTAACGGTTAGGTCGGTACGATGGACCTGCTTCTGTTGCCCTAACTTTGTTCTCTTTGAATGCCAAAAAATGTGAAAAAAGGTATGCCAGTAGCCCTATTTTCGGGACTATTTTAAACTCTTCCTGAAATTCCATCAGATCTGATATCAACTGCTCTCCATTCTGTAAACTTCGTCACCGCATGCATTGAACTATTCAGACTTACGATCCTCCTAAATAACTCAACTCGATCACCACGAATGAGGGTGCAAGGAAAACCATCCGAAGGATGAAACTCCCCAATGGAAGTCCATCTCGACTCAAGCGAGTACTTCGCCTTGATCCCAAAGCCAAGCCAGTGAAGTGAAGATCTGGTACGACTTTACGTTTCGATACTTCTCGATGTATGGGTATAACAAATCGATAAGATAGATAGTGTCCCAAATGATCAGCAGTTTCGTGCAGATAGCACTTCCAACGCTTCTATTGAAAATCGATAAGAGGATATTCCTTTTTCATCCATTCTACATGGTCTTACCAGCTCGTTTTATGGAGTTATGCTATGGGTTCGGGTTATCCAACAATCCAAGAACTTTCACCAAAGTGTTTTCCTATTTCCATCTTTTTTTCCTTTCCGTTTCTTTCGGATCTTCGTCGCCAAAGCGGAGCCCAAACGAACCCGTTGAACGTATACGCGAAACTTGGAATGCGAATGAGCGTGCGCAGTCCCGAAATGGCGTTGAGAGAAAAACAAAATGGAATCTTTTTTCTCTAAGTTCACAAGCCTAGAGTTAGTGATGGAACTCGAGGGGAAAAAAAAAGTTTTTCGCCCAGCTGGGATGCAGAGAAAGAGCATCTCTCGTTTCTCCTGTTGGACGCCTATAAATATACATATGTAGGAACTCTCGAATACCACACTTGGGGCGGCAACTCCTGTCGGGTGATCACGTGATCTTGCGATCTCGTTTGGGTCACACTGGATTATATAAACCATGTGTGCCCTATAAACTCACTGAACATGTTTGCCTCTCCCTCACTCGGTATCTCACTTTGTTCCTTGTCCCGTCACCATATACGTTATAAAGGTTCGCGGTTGGAGCGACGTGTGGCTCATCTCGCGTCAGCGGTAGGAAACCATTGTTTAAATTCGCAAACTACGCAATGACAGGGCAGTCCCCACAGTTATAGCACGGAGAAGCATCAAATAGATACGAACGTAGTACGCCACGGTCAGACTCGCTTCGTCGACGAGGTCTGAGCAATTTTCAAACAGACAGTTTCCGATCATGTCTCTCCATACGTATATCTGAGAGTTGGAATGTGTATTGTACAGCCAGCCGATTATATGTAATCGGTACATATTTATATACGCATATATATATATAGGGTGTACCACGTAAGAATGTCAACCGTGAAATGGGGGGTTGGCGGTGAAATTCTAAGTCGATTGATATCAGCATGTATAGGTCCCAGATAAACTCCTGAATTGTTATTAATTTTTTAAGCCAGCCAATCAGGCTCGCCTATTGGGCAGGCTTACGTCGGTGAGCGACACGCAAGTATATTAGTGCCCGGCGGGGTGGTAACCCCACCATGTGGACATCCGCTCGTCGGTGTGCGCTTGCATGTGGTTGTGTGCGACGGAGAAGGTCGGTGTGTGCGCTTCATCGCAATTGTTTGGGTTTGTTTGGGTTTTTGGTACGTTTGGTTTTGTAATATTTGTTTAATGGTGCGATTGCCGTCTGAATGGTACGCGCTATTAGGCTTAGCACGCACTGCGATTAAACGCGCGCGGTTTAGGAATAGTTGAAAATGCAAAAAGGCGCATCAACACGCACTGCGGCTAGCGTGTTGCTTAAATTTATTTCATTTCATTATGGATTTCTGGCGAGCAGCATGTGCTGTAGCTTTGATATTGAAATTAAAAAATAGAAAACGTAAACAACGCCGCCGCCATAGGTACTGGGTACATCCACTAACCTGATCAAAGACATTTGAAAGGATACTTCGTAACAAGTTGCGTTTTTTAAATCAGTCACTGAAAAAAGTCACTAATGCGTGCACTTGTATAGAAAGCTATGTGTTACATTTTTTTGCGGTTTCAGAGCTGCGGTTAAACGCGGACGTTTAATCGCAGTGCGTTCTAAGACTTAGCGCTATTACTTGTCTCCATCCTTCTGTCTCTAGAAAATGTATTCGAACAATGTTATTAGAATGTTATACGTTGTAATAATCATTTCCCCCAATGTATATATAACTTATATATATACATATATTAATATATTTATAATATATGTATATACATATTAATATATGTATAATTCCCCAAATGTATATATAATAAAATAAATTTAAAATAATTAAAAAATAGTAAATGATAAATAATAATTTAAAAGAATTTGGTTTAATCGATAATGGTTTTGACGATGGTTTAAGCGATAACGCAATTAATTTGTCGATTGCGGCGAAGAGCGATTCTCTACTTTGTAAAAATTGGTCGCCCTGATAAGGGCCGTTGGGCGCTGTGCAACGCTTCACAGTACAGCGCACAGCACCGGAACACGCGCCAACAGCGCGTACCGTCGAGGCCGCAATCGCCCACTAGACAAGAATTTTTTTTAAGCCAATCGGAGCAAAAAGCAAAACAAAGAACAATTACAACATCTGCATCGCATGCAACCGCTCACATCGACGAGCGGGAGTATCCGCATGGTGGGGTACCACCACGTCGCTCAACGGGTACGCCCGATTGGCTGCCTTAAAAAATTAATAACAATTCAGGGGTTGATCCGGGACCCATACATGCTTGTATCAATCAACCCAGAATTTCAACCCCAGCCCCTTATTTCACAGATGACATTCCGACGTGAGACACCCTGTATATATATATATGTATGTATATATTATTGCGTATGTGCATATGGATATTGGTGAACCGTAGTTTGAACCCTCGATAGTGATTTTATCTCGGCTATGGGCTGGAGAGACTTCACGCTGTTTTCACAGCTCGTTGCTGAGTTTTTTTTTAGTTTTCTTAATTCATTTTGTGATCACGTTGCTTTGGGGGCAAAAGTCAGTTTGGCAACCGAAGACGAAGAGGTCATCACATATTTACGAAGAATTTCAGCTCTAGTCTACATTGAAGTGTAGTTTCGTTGAAAGAAATAAAGATAACGATAAACTCTGTGAAAAATAATGAATTATGTAGAAAATAATTATGAAAGTAAACGCACAGTGCGCAGTAAACATAGAATTTGTTAATAATAATGAACAAGGAAAACTAAGCATTCAAAAAGCTCGCACAGTTCAGTACAGATAGAATTTCATTAATTTTTACAGATAGACTTTTATTTATGTCTCTCATACAGAAAAATGCACTTTTCTTAAATATTGCCCGCATATTCTTCTAGATACGATAATCCAGCAAATAAGATATTTCATGGACCAATGGAAATGTCTTTGCATTGCCGCGTCTCTATTGATTTTTAAAATCTGTTATCGCATTCCAATCGCAGTAGGCGAGTTGGCTCGTTGCGTTTGATAATAATCTAGTAATATTCACGAAGAGTAATATTCTCGCGAAATAATCAGAGTCCAGTAGGCAAGTTGACTTGTCGCGTTTGATAATAATCTAGTAATATTCACGAAGAGTCATATTCTCGGGAAGCAAGTTCAAGATCGTGCTCAACCCACATTCTCGACACTGAATAAAAACCATATGAGGAAGGTCTCGAGCTCGGCTTAAACCCGACTGTACAGGGTATCTCAGTGTGTCAAGACATTCTATTCAGCTTCTGGGCTCGTGGAATATTAATGAATTGAATAACTGGAATATTCAAGCAAAGGTTTTTCATTAAGCGTCAGTCTACTGCCTATTTACTGAAGTTGCTTGAAAATCAAGTTTATGTAAAAAACAATATTCCTTTTATGGAAATCACTACAATAATTGAGAAATCATTACAACATTAATTTTTGTGTACAGTAAAGATCTTCGTCCAACCACGTTCTCATCTACCAGATTTTATGAAAAATTATTAACGTTTGAAGCAATTGTCAACAATCTCGTAAAGGATCTTTGAACGTGAGGAGTTCAAGAGTACATGTGATTTTTATCACTCCTACGTTCAACTTCCCTCTTCATTAGACTTGCCTCAACTTGCGGACATTATTTATTCTAATTTTTATAGTAGTCCAACCCCTTAAAGTTTATTTTACATTGAAGCCTAAAATCGACATTCCAGAAGTGTGCAAATGCAATATCTGTGTCGTTTTCTAACTTGATGGATTACTTATCGATTATCACACAGACTTCGAGCTTTGATTCAATAAAGACACCCTGTATTCAAATCATAGTGAAAAGCCAGGGGCGTCTCGAGGTCCGAGCTCGTGGGTATCGATGTGGAAAAATCGCTTGCATGAAATAACGGTATTGACCCCAAGTACTGTTTACTATCCATCTTTTACTACCCCTTCCCCTCTCTCTCTCTCTCTCTCTCCCCCCTGTTACATAATGCTTGTAAAAAAAGGCGCCGAGGTCAAGATTTGTGCGTGGCCTTGATCGATCACAGTCTGTCCAACTACGTAAGTAGGTCGATTGCGCTTCTCAAATCCGCTTCTATCAACGATTCCATCCGCATTCTCATGCGTAATGTTATAAGTGCGAATATATGGATGGAGTTGTTCGGTGATCTCGATTCTAGATGGATTTTTGTCAACGACGTTTGACACAGTGTCAGGATATTTATCGAATCAAACTAATTTCAGGATCGTTTCAAAAACATCAGGAAATTTTTTAATCCTCATTACTTTTAGGATAATTTTTTAATTATTGGTATAATTATTATTCTAATGTCAGGATATTGTTAGAATAATCCAATGAGATTGAAGTGCGCAACGTTGCGACGCAACGAAAATAATTATTTTTTTATTTCTTTTTTTTTTCACAAAAATCGTAAGTAAAATATTTCAATAATAATACAAATACTTATTGTGATAAGCTAGAATTAAAACCTGAATAAAAATATTTCGCCAAATAATGGATCTGAGGAAATTAAAACATAAGAAAAGTAATTTCATTGCAACGATGCGAACTTCAAGTCCGTATAATCTAGAAGTTTTTTAACGCACTGAAATTTTAAGGTAATTTTATAGTAATCAGGAGATTAGTTGATCCTCATTAATTTCAGAATAATCAGGGGACTTATTAATCCATTTTCATTTCAGGGTCATTTCAGAAAAATCGGGTGAATAATTGTTCCACAGTAATTTCAGGATAATTTCAGAACAATCGTGAGATTTACTAGTTCAAGCTATCAGCAATGATAAATCAAAATATCGGAGTCGACGAACGTTTGACGAGGGCTTTGGAAGTTCGTCATGGGTTCCCACACTTTCTCTATTTGCCAACCATCTTCTGAAGAAGTTGATGATCGTTTAGTTCAGTTGAAGAAATTGGAAAGATAGTCCGATGAAAGAATATCTACTTCCCACGGTGCAGAGTGGATTATAGATATTTTAATAGCGAGCTAACTTTCACAAATGGACAAAACAAGTACAGCGAAAAGTGGAGGTCACGCGATCAGGCTTTAACGACGACTAATGACGAGCATTTCGCGAGCCAGCACTGGGGTGGGTGACCGCTTAGCTTTGCCATAGTCTCGTAAAATGGTCTCATGAAATGAAAAGCAATACAAAAATGATCGTGTTTGGAAACTGATTGATTCTGTGGATTTTTTTATGACTCCCTAAAAAATTTACGAACCTATTTTTCTCGTAGACCTTCACATGTTTTTGGGCAAATTGACAATCAAGCTCTGAAGAATTCATAAACGCAGAGCTCGATAATATTATTTCACGTTCAAAGTAGTTAAGGCCAGAAATCCCTTTAGAAGCGTGAGAAATAGGTATTTTTCGAGAATTTTTTTAGAGGGGATAAAATAATCTAATCATTTCCAAATTTTGACACAATTTCATTAAAGTATTCAAGTTTGGAAACAATTTTTTTGCGATGATCAACAAAATGGCGGCGTTATTAAGGGTCTTCAGACGCCTGTTTTCCGTGACATCAAAAAGTGCTGCAGTTGTCACTCTTTTGCTGTTGATCTGAAAAAGATTTAACAAGTGTCATTCGTTTACTGACATATTCGGGGGAAGGATATACCTAAAAAATTATGACAAAGTACAAAATTGAAAATTTGGGAGCCCTTTTACTCTAAAGTTCGAATTTTCGACTATTTTTTCGACATACTTGACCCCTAAAAAGGTATTTATTTACACGCGGCCTCTCAAACTTTAGGTATATCCTTCCGATAATATTAGGTACTTAGTGTGATCTCCCAAAATTTCATCGAAATCGCTCGAGAACTTTTGGAGCTACAGAACGAGCAGTTTTTGAAAATGTAGTTTCGAGATAATCGCGTTTAAAGTTTCAACATGTGAAAACTAGTAATTGTAGTGACTCTACACTATATGCGATAACTCTAAAAATATTCAATATTTCGGGGTTTCTTTTGGTCAGTAGGGTAGGCAGGGGGAATGGCGCTCACTGGGTAATGGCGCTCACCTCTGTATCTCTGTCAAAATAGTGCGTAGTATCACGCCATTTCGGGTAAAGG